>VXAU01005824.1:1315592-1443295 GCA_013399695.1 Formicarius rufipectus | reverse complement strand
TGGGTGGGAAGAGATGGGGGGCGGTAGGGGGCTGAAGGAAGTGGTACAGATTGCAGAGGATTTGAAGGAGATGTCAGCACAGGAGGTGATGCTAAGAGTGTCCCCATGGGGACGAGTCAGTGTCCCCACACCTTGGTGAGACCAGCACCTGAAAGGAGGTTGTGTTTGCACTGCCAGGACTCTGGCACATTCCCATGTTCCCATTCAGGGAGCCTTGGTCACCCCTTCCCCTTCCCCAGGACACTCTGTTGAAGCCAATCCATCCCTGTTCCCTGGTGTATCTCCACCTGCAGCCTGCCCTTCCTGGCACACAGCCTGCCATTCCCAGGACGCATCTCCCACCCTCGCTCCATCAGCCACCACAACTCGCCTTCACCACACCACTGTATACCCAGCTCAGAAATAAACTGCCATTATCCCACCCAGCCTTGCTCTGATCCATCCCCATGGTGGCCTGGGAGCACATAGCACATGGCCACCTCCTGCTGCTGCTACACAGCCACCATCCCTGTCCCCAAGGGCCAGCCCTGCTCCATGCCAGGGTGACAGCATCCCTATCCCCGTGGGTCAGCCCTGCTCCATGCTGGGGTGACAACCTCCTGGTCCCCAAGGGTCACAGCCCTGCTCCATGCTGGAGGGATGATGTCCTGGTCCCCAGGGATCATAGCCCTGCTCCATGCCAGGGTGATGGCATCCTCATCCCCGTGGGTCAGGCCTGTTCCATGCTGGGGTGATGGCATCCCAGTTCCCAAGGGTCACAGCCCTGCTCCGCCCCCTTTCTCAGCCAGAAATAACTTCTGTCCCGTGGCTGGACCTTGGCATCTGGGCTGGAGCCCAGGACGGGTTGGGGCGAGCAGCAGGAGCCCAGGGGTGCCGTGAAGGGCCACCAAGCACTGGTGGCTGCAGCTTGGCTTTGACAAGCACAGTAGGAGAAGCATCTGCAGTCCCCGGCATCTGGGGCATCCCCTGGCCAGGTAGGCAAGGTGAGGTCCCACATGGGGGTCAGGGGGTGGGTGAGTGCAGAGGGCTTGGGGATATCCCAGCCTTGGTGGTGGGGGGGTCATCACCACAGTGGGGGTCAGGGTACAGTCTCCCTGGAGTGGGGTGAAGGGAAGGACGAGATGCAGGTCTGAGGCTCGCTGTGCAGATGGTTAATGCTGAACTCTGGGCTGGCAGGGAGTTCCATGCCAAGCACCCACGGCCCCATGGGGACCCCCTGCTCTCCAGGGCCCTTAAGGGGATGCTGCCCAGCATCAGCCCGGGCTGAGGGATGCCAGATGCACCAAACAGAGTCAAACAGCTCATACATACTGCGCTGAGTGCCCTGGAGCACAGGAGGGTGCTGCTGCGGGTGGGGCGGCTCAGGGGGCTCAGAGCAGTGCTGGTTTCCAGCTACCTCTCCACAAAGAAGCAACCCATCCCAGTGCTCCCACACCCCTCTTCACTAGTGGCCGGGCTCACAAACTCCCTGCAGGGTCAGGGTTGCAGCTCCTTCACTCTTGGGGCCAGCAGCTGAAAATAGCTCTGCTAAGGCGAAGGTGCTGTGGGGGGGCAGGCAGGGCTCCCCTCACCCAGCAGGCTGTGGCAGCAGGTGCTGCTCCGAGGGCACTCGGGGCACAAGGACATCAACTCACTGTGGGCAAAGACGGAGCTGAGAACATTTTCTGCCCTAAAGAAAGGCAGAAAGGAAAGATGACAAGGTGGGACTGAGGGACAACATGCTTTGAGCATTCCCTGTCTGTTGAAGGGAATGGAGAGAGGTGCAGGGAGATGCTTAGGGATGACGTTGTTGAGGGGACATGCTTGGGGATGATGCTGGACAGGGGCCATGCTCAGCTGAAACGTGGCATCTCTCTGTGACATGCCTGGCACTGACATGTCCCCATGCATGGTGTCACTCTGGAGATGCCTCTCTCTTCCAGACAGACAGGATCCATACCCCTGCCACAGACCTACCCAAGGAGTGTGGCAACAAGTGATGACCATCATGAGACCAGGCCCTGAAGATGGTAAGGGGGTGCAGGGGTGCCACCAGTCCCAGAGCAGTGCTGCTCTCCCTGTCTGGGGGCCAGATGCAGCTCTGGTTGAGGCCACTGACCAAGGGGGAGGTGAGGCTGTTTGAACCTCTGGAGCTGAGCTAACTCCCTGACAATTCCTCACACCAAGGAAACACCAGTCCCTGACACAGCTCTTGGTCTGGGCATGTGACTAAGCCACACAACAGGGACCTCAACGAGGGGACCCCCTGTCTGTGCTGGGCTTGGGGGTCCTCAGCACTGCAGCACCCTCAGCTGTGGCTGTGCTCTCTACTGGCCTCCCCAGAGCCCCAGCTGGACCTGGGCAAGAAGATAAGCACAGCACAGGACGTGATGATCGAGGAACTGTCCCTGCGGAATAACCGCGGCTCCCGGCTCTTCCAGCAGCGCCAGAGGCGGATGCAGCGCTTCATCTTTGAGCATCCCAGCGGCAGCAGGGAGGTGGGTCTGAGGACAGCCCTTCCCCACCACTCGCAGCCCTTGCAGGGAAGTGATTTCCAGTGGGCTGAGGGTCTCCCTGCAGGACAGCCACGGTTGGCTGACTGCTATGATGAGATGGAGAGGAAAGATGGCTTGGTGGGCTGGGCAAGCAGGGAGCTCAGTATCCACCAAAGGAGAAGGGGATGGTGCTGCTCCAACTCTGCACCCACTAACCCCTCCCCCTACCTCTTGCAGCTCCCAGGGGGCTCACACCACACTGAGAAAGGCAATCCAGAGGGAACAGCGAATGAACAGATGGTGAGTAGATGGAAGGAGCTATGAGATGATTTCAACCACCTCCCAAGTCCCTGTTGGGGCAGAGGAAGCATTCTGTACCTGTCATCTCTACTGTCTGCAGGCAGGGGAGAATGCAGGGAGCCATCAGAATTACCACTCTGAGCTCCACGTGGCAGCATCACCCCACGGTGGCCCCCCCGAAGTGCCCAAGAAGACAGAGAAAGTCTTGCACATGAGCAAAGTCCTGAACCCCGGTGCCCTGGCCCCAGGTAAATAAGTGCTGTCTGCACCCCAAACCCAACACTGCTGAGGTCCCAGGATTGTGGGGCTGAGGGCAGCAAGCTACTGTCTGCAGAGAGGCCTGCCCCAAACCCTCCCCCAGAGCTTTTAGATATACAAATATATAAATATGCAATTATGTTATAGATACGCAATCCTGGCCCCAGCAGCAGGTCTCCTATGGCCAGGCAAAGGCCAGGCTGTTCCCAGCCCCCTGCCCCAGCCTGACTGCAGCCCCAGCAGCCCATGCTGTCTCTCCCCCTGCATAGGGTACTCAAGCCCACTCAAAGAAATCCCCCCGGAGAAGTTCAATGTCACCGCCATCCCCAAGGGCTACCGGAGCCCATGGCAGGAGCTCTTTGGTGACAGGGATGATGCTGTGCATGGCAAGAACCAGCCACCCATGAGACCACCGGCATGGGACTTCAGGAGCTTCAACAGGTAACAGGCAGGCACCACCAACCTGGCCAGCCTTTGGCCAAGCCCTTTAGCCTTGAGAAGCATCCAACATCCTATGAGGGAAACACAATAGTCCATGCCTTCTTTATACACCACAGGGGCACAGCAAGGGCTCAGGATGCTATTTTCCTGCTCAGGAGCTCCCCTGTGGCTCCCTGCAAAGTTCCCTGCCTCCAGCAGCTCCCCAGATCTCCTCTCAGCTCCACCACTGGGCTTGCACAGCCTTAAGCAGTTTGGTCTCACTGGCTAACCTCAGGGATGAAATCTGTGAGGAGTAATTCCCATGCACATGGCCCTTGAGAAGGAATCCCTCTTGTTCCCAGCTGGGCTCAGCTCGGCTTGGTGGAGGAATGACACAGACAGTGCCACGTCTCTCTCTTAATTTCCTAAAGGTATCCAAGCAGCTGCTGGAAGCAGTGGGGGTATAAGGTTAATCTTCCCACAAAGTGCTTAGAGGTCACCAGATTCCTTCCAAACACCTGCTTGAGTCTGAAGCCTCCAGGCCAGGGCATTTCTGGTGGCTCAGCCTGGCAAGGTCTGTGCCCTGTGATTGCTTCTAATGGGGCACAGCTGGTGCCTCCTCACACCTCCAAATTACACTGGTGTAGGTAAAGCACCAGCAGCCCGTGGTAGAACAATGAGAACTGAACTTTTAAGCTGAACATCATTCCATGGGATCTTGCAAACCAAGGTCTTGGCTCTTCTTGCTGAAAGCCTCTGTCATGAGGATGGAATTACATGAGCCTTAGTGGCCTGGCCAAAATCGGCTTCCAGCAGGCAATTCCCACTGGAGCTCCCCACTGGGACACAGCACTGCTCCCTGTCAGACCCTGTGCCACAGTGCTGGGCCTCTGCCAATGGCAGCTCCATGCGACCACACCAGGGCTGGATTTGAGTCATGGGAGACACCACTGCTGTGCTTTGAGCACCTGGCAGAAGAGGCTGTGGGGAACCACAACCCCTCTGCATGGGAATGGCATCCCAAAAGTCAGAGATCAGCCTGACCACCATTGTCCCTTTGCTGCTGTCCTCCCCCTCGGCCCTGGGGTTTTGCCATGTGGCTCTCTTCGAGAAGTTACAGCCCAGGAAGTGTGGCAGGGGGAAAACAAGGAGCTACTGCAGACATTTGGCTCTTTTCTTTCAACATTTAGCCATGTTTCTGCCTTGGGATTTATTTATGGACAGGGACTGAAGCAAGGGCATGTTTCTGAATAGTGCTTTACCCTGTACCATTTCGCTCCTCTCATACGCTGCCTTTCTATTTAAAGTCTTCAACTGTAATTTAATACAGATGGATGCTAATTTAACTCCAAGCCTCTTGCCACCTCCTCTAATTCTTCACTAAGGCAGAAAGTTTCAGAGAGCCAATCTGCTTTTAACTGGGCTTTTCATGATCTTCCAAGCTGTTGGTTTTTAAATCACTTCTCAGTTCAAATACCAAACCACAGAAAAACAACCTTCTTGGAAGAAATTGGCTACCTAAAAGCCAGTGATCTTGCCTAAGGCTGGTTGAATCCCAGCACAGCTCACAGGGCAAGGGCAAGCCTACCATCTCAAAATCAACTGTGTTAAAGACTGATTTTTTCCCAATTTTAAACATTCAGGCTGCGATGCAAAGACCTTGGGCCACCTTGTCGCCTTAAGTGAGAGTGAAAGCCAAGCTTTGAGAAAGACTCTTTTCTCCGAAGGGAGAAAGTTCCTAGAACAAATCTCTTTCATTTACCTTTCCCCCTCTTATTTCTCCTCTATTGCAAAACACTGCCACGTTACTCATGTTCTAGCAGTGCGTCCCAATGCAAACATTCCCAGCTTTGCCTCACTGATAGCTCAGCCTCCATGTGCTGCTCCAAAACCAACATTCTTGGCTTTTTGGGGGCTGGCACACTCTTCCTCCAGTCCTTTTCCACATTTCTCCAGGAAGGGATGACAGCTCTTGTCCCCACACTGCTCCTCCAGTTAGTCATAGTTCATGAGGAGCCATCCCAAGAGGCAGGATGGAGCCAGGGCCAAGAGAGACATTTGCCTGCACATGTGCTGGAGGGATCCAGAGCAGCCCTCAGCCTTGGCCCTCTGTAGAACACAGGAGCTGTGGAAGAGGCACTTTCTAAAAACCAGGGGGTTTGTCACTGCTCTCTGAATTTAAGCCCTTCTACATGCAGAACACTTCCACTGACACTCAGGGACCGAGCCTTGTTCCCTTGTGCCAAAGCTTGAGCTGAAGTGGGCTCTGTACCAGAGAAGCACCTTGCTGGACTGGCAGGGGTTCTAACAGTGTCTTGGGGAGGAGAGTTGTCATTTGCCACATATATTGCTAAGTTGTGCTGGGCTCAGGTTAGTAAAACCAGACCTACTTTTTATATCACCTTCACAACATACCCTCAAGACTAAGCCTGTTTCTCCTCGTGCCTCAGGACTCCAGCCCCATTTGACAAGACGGTGGTGGGGGAGCTGTTCTCCATGCCCACTGTAGAGCTGGACAACCTGAGTGTGCTGGAGGTGATTGCCCACCGGCCCAACTTCAACCGAGTGGCGCAAGGCTGGGTGCGGATCCTGCCGGAGAGCGAAGAGCTGTAGCTGTTCCTCGCCCACCACCACAGATGGTTTCCTCGCTACACCCGGACACACTCACAGGGTAGGGGAGAGGGGGGCAGGTATCCTTTGTGGAAGTTCAGCCAGCGGTCTCAGTTGTCATCTTCAGGCGGGGTTTGTACGAGCTCAAGCCTGGGACCATTGTGAATTCCCCTTGCAGCAGCCACTGTCACAAGGGCAGGTAGTGCCAAGCCACCCACGTTCTCTCTGTTAATCAAGCAGATTCTCCACAAGCTCCCGCACAGAACACCCCATAGTGCCTGTCCTCTTCCCTGCCTCATGGAAAACAGCAGCACCACCAGCTGCAAAACACCAAGGTGCCTTGCTGCATCCTCACTGACACAAGAGACCTGCTCCAACAGCTGGGGCTTTTGCAGTTAAATTCCATCTTCAGGATAACTCTACATCTGTCATTCCAGTCAGGACAGCGAGAGGAGGTGATAATGGAAGAGCAGCAGCAAAATAAGTTACTGGAGGCATTGGCATGTTCAAAGCAGCTACTCTGGGTCTGGCTGGACAAACAAAAATGAATGAGGAACTGCGAATCTACCTGTTTACAAACACAGCACAACCGGGATGGATGGGAGAGGAATGCTGGGAGTTGGAAACTTTTGCCCTGTTTTCCACTGGCTAGCACTAGCACTTGGCAGCTGATATTTTCCCCTTTCTACTGCTATTTGCATGTGTTGCTTGAACATCTAAGCCTTCTGAGTGACTTATGCCAGATTTGCTTCATGTAGCTGATCAAAAAGGATCAGGCCCTGCCTGAACATGCTGCCTGGACCCACATCAGTCTGAGGATACTGCCAGTGTTCTCCTAACTTCAATACCAGTGGGAAGGAAAAGGAGCATGGCCATGATTCTAGAGTGAGCACAGGATTCTCCGGGAATGTGAGAATCAGCAGTGAGGACCCACCTACACCACCGTTTTAAGCAGTGTCACACAGTGGGACCTGCAGCTAACAGCCTACAGTCATCAGAACATCTGGAGAACTCCACTCATCGCAAACAAAAATCTGACTTAACCCAGGCTTCCTCCAGTTGCTTTTGTCACGTTCCTAATGTTACCCTTACTTGCACTCCTTTTTCCTCCTTCGTGGTTAAATGGGGCAAGTAAAGGTGGTGGTAAGAATGCAGTTAACAGCTGCCTCCCTTGTGAAGTGAGTTTGTAATGTTGGGCAGAGCAAACCCCACAGAGATTCTGCTGCCACAACATATCATCCAAGTGGGAAACGTTCACTGCCCTATTCTTCTCACGAAAGTAGGAGGGGACAAGCAAAAGGAAACAAAACAGTCTGTCCCTTAAACATGATAAATCTGTGATGCTCAACTGCTCCCCTGTTCCAATTCCATCACTCTCCTCTTTATCCATGAGCTGCAGAACCCATGTAATCCCAGGGACCTGGCTGGAAATAATAAATAAATTGTGATGATGTAAAGCCTTTTGTATTTGAAATGTCTCTGTACAGCAATCACAGGTCCTGGTTATGGAGACTTGGGGCCAGAGCAGTGGCAAAAGCCACAGCCCTCCTATCCACCAGCAGCCTCTGCTGTCCAACACTAGCCTGGTATGGCTCTCCCATGACAAAAGCTGAATTGCCTATGCACAAAGCCCAGCTCTTTCTCCAGAGAAAGCCAGTCTGTGGTGCACAAGTGCCACACCCCTTCTGACAGTCTGGCAGGGCAGGCACCAACACAGGACCCAGTGGCACCATACAGGACAGCACATGAAACTAAAAGCAGATGTGCTATCCTTGCCCACACTGCATCTTGGCTGTGGGAGCAGCTACATAAAAATCAGACAAAGTCTGCAGACACTGTGTTCCAGGAAGCAGAGTCTAAGCACAGTGTTGAAAAATTCAAATATTTTTAATGCACTTTTTTAAAACTAGCAAATGAAGCTTCAGAACAGGCCCCATCATGTTTTGCTTTGCAGAAAGATGTCCACAGATCCACTGCATTAAAGCAGCTGACATATAGATAAACCTAAAATCCTCCAGCCACATGTACAACAGACCTTACTCAGCAGTAAGCTCCCCACAGGATGCAGTCACTCCTGGCCAAGCACTACAGTTGGGAGCACAGTAGGAAAAGTTTCACGTCTTATCAAGCAGAATGAAGTGGGACCCATCTCACAGATCAAGATACTGTATCTCAGGCCTCCAAAGCCCCAAATCTCCCCCAGAACAGCTGCAGCTGCACAGTGCCCTCCCCTGCAGTTGTGAGCAACACAGCCCAGCCTGTGGGGACACTGAGGGGACTGTCACCCAGCTCAATCGGGCAACTGCTGACCTGTCACTCCATGTCATGCCTGCACTGCCTGGGGGCTGCTAGCCTGACCCAGCACTTGTCTTGCTCAGGATGTGCAGGATTAGAAGTGATGCATCAAAAACGGTTTTGTTTTCTTGTCTTTTTAGGCCAGATGTTAGGAAAGAGGGTGGAGGAAAATTCTGTGTAATAGTAAGGCAAAGCCATGGATTTTTCAGCTCTTATCCAGTCCTGGTTTAATACCTCATTAGAATTAACACATCATTAGTTACCTGACAGAGAAGAGTCTCTGGTTACATGTAAACAATCCATAATGTTCAGACTAAGGACATTGTACGGGTTTGGATGGAGCTTGGTTTGGTTTTTCCAGAAGTTTATTTCAAAAGTGTGCCAATGGGATACACAGATAGCACTTGTAATTCTGGTACCCCAGACCCACAGACCCCAAGAGCCCTCCATTCTGTCCCCCCACCCGCTCCCCAACACTAAAAGACCTGGACATACCACCAATCCAATCAGCTAACGGAGACACGGAGCTCAGCCTGCCCTGTGGCTGCAAGCAGGGGAATAAGGCGTCTCTAGCTCATCCACAGCTCAACATATGGTGCTACCATGGTAACTAGAAAATAACATTTACTTCAAGGAAGAGGGTGGCAGGACGTGCTAGGGGCTGCTGTGCTTTCCTGCGTGAGCACCCATCCTCTGAGGATCCTGGGATGGGTAGTGGATGGGGCCTGGGGCTCTCATGAAGGGAGGTGGAGGCCCCATGGCATGGAACATGTGTGGTCCAAAACCTGCAGGAACAAAGTTGACAGCTTCAGGCAACAGGAAACCCACTGTATATGTTCCACTGCTTCAAAGTACTGACAGAACAGCTGGCTCACAGCTGTGCCTCACAAATGTGCACATCTCCCATCTCCCCAAGAACTCCTTCCCTCTTTTCAGTACAACTAGGGGCAATCCCTACCCAACACACATCCTTCCTTACAGATAATAGCTGGTGACGTGACTGGGCAGGTGCCTGTAATGCCCATCTAAATGTTTTCCGTTCAACCATGGCACAGAGTAAATACATCCACAAGAGTCCCACATTTCATTAAAAAAAGAAAGCCTCTTTGGATAGATACATACAGAGAGCCAATGACATGCTGGCATTCAACCAGCTGCAAAATTACCCTTTGAAGTTGGGGTTAATGTGGCATTTACCCAGCCAGGAAAAGCACTGACTTGGTCTCAGTACCAGTAACAGGGATCTCCAACGTGCCTGGGAATTTGCAAGTGAATACCTACCACAACAGGCAGCTCAGTTTAATTAAACTGTGCTGACAGCTCAGTTTAGCTCATCAGTTGACACTGTGTGTTCAGGGATGAGGAAAATCAGCTCAGGGCATGCATCAGTGCTGCAGCATGGCCAGGCAAGGAGGAACAGACCCTCTAACACCAAGTTCCACACTTGCACTAAAGGGGGAAACACAAGTACCTGGAGGTGGTGGAGGAGCGATGCCAGGAGGAGGTGGCAGGGCGATGTTCACCACTGCTGAGGGGCCACTTGGAGGTAGGTTGAAGTAATTTGCAGAAGCCTCTTCTTCTGCAGCTGGAGGAGGGGGCAAAGCTGCAGAAAAAGTACATGGTGGTTATGGAAAATTCTCTCAGGCAAGACAAGCAGAGGTGTCTGCCTTCAGAGAGGGGGTACAGTCTGTGTTTTTGCATAGGCAAATTGCTGCTACCATCGTGAGTATGAACTGGAGTGAGAAGCAGGATTGCCCTGAAACTGCAGTCACCAAATTTTCTTCACCCAAAACCAGTTTTGCTTTTTCCATCATGCAATGCTCAGTGGATTAGGAAAATATTTAAAACCACGTGTTGCCAGCATCTCAGACCTAAGTAACTTGAATTCAGCTTTAACATTTCACTCATCACATAAAGAACTCTCTTTTCATCCAGGATTTGCTTCTAAACAAAGCTCACCTCACATCCCAGCTGGATCTGTTGCAAACCTACTGTAACTGCTCTGGGCTCACCGCTGCCTCTATCATCCTAAACTGTCACTGCACACAGAAATTTAACATCAGCCTTGCTCAGGGAAGCAGGTCAGCATTAAGTGTTTCAGAGATGAAAACAACTCCCTTACCACCAGGAAGGCCTGGAACTGGCTCCAGCTTTATGCCGGATTCTGTAGTTCCTTCCTTGTCCTTTTCTTTTCCTCTTGCTGCCTGGGACCTGAAAAAAAAAATTAAGAACAAGGGTGAGAAAAAGTAGGATAAGGAAATACCTGTTACACAGTAGTTTCACATTATCTAATCCAGATCCATTGCTTCAGGCCAAAGATAAAAAACTCACAGAACATCAGAGAGACAGGTGGTATGAAGTTTGCAAACAGTGCTTACAGGAGATGGACTAGGAGCAAAACTGCAGAAACTCAGCCAGGAAATCCCTTAGAGTATTTGTTATCTCCAACCCAGATCCCACTGCAGAAAGAAAACCAAAGAGGACCCCAACTATTTTACCAAACAGGTATCTACTCCAGCAAAATATCCAAAATCCTGCTTGTCAATACTACGTAAAGTGAGAGCAGAACCTTGTGGCAGCATCATCCAGGCTCCCTCCCTCTCCACTCACCTTCCCCACTTGACATTGAGCCTGCGACCGTTGACAATGAGCTTGTTGAAGGATTTCTCAGCAGCCACCTCTGCAGCTTGCCGGGTGGCAAACTGGATGAAAGCACACTGCTGCCTCTGCACCACAGTTATCGTCCGGATCTCCCCAAACTGGTAGAAGTGATTTCTGTGTGGGGAAAAAAGTCATGTTGATGCTCCACTCCTTCTCATCATGGGGTACAGGGCAGAGCAGGTGGAATAGGTATGCTTTTTCTTCTCCATCTCCAGTTCAAACTATTAGAAATGAATAATCAATCAATGAATCATTATTGCCTTCCTGTGCAATTATGGAGCAATAAAAGCTCTGCAGCAGCTTTTCTCAGCAGCTAGCTAGAAGCTAAAGGACTCCCTCATAAAAAGGGTTACACAGTATCCCCAACAGCTCAGAAGGATGATTCATCTTTAAAGAAATAAATTTTAATCAAAGCATTTGAAATGTGCTTGTTTATCTGTTCAACAAGCTGGCACTCCTCTGCACTTGCCCACCAACCAGTTCCCCATCGAGGAAAACCGAAAGCCAGATTTATTTTTGTTCCTTGAGTGAGAGATTTCTTCACTGGAAGATGAGCAGATATCAAAAAGGCAAGGGCAATATAAGTTCACCAACACACCTGAGATCTGATTCAGAGATGGTATCTCCAAGCCCTCCAACATAGAGTGTAGTAATAGTCTTGTCTTCAGGGGGGTCTAGACGAGGCATGGTTGATGCTCGTTTCAGCAGTTTATCAGCCACGGGATCATTAATTCCATAGTAACGATCTTTGATGTTCTGGTCAGCCAGAGGATCATCTGGATCTGTAGGTTTCTCATGTCTAAGGTTCAGCAGACAAAGCATTTTATAACACCAGTGACAGCTGCATGGATTAAAATGACTGCAGCTGCCACCTCCCCTTCTCAAGCCCTTGGGTCACTTATATACTTAACCCTGCCCACATAAACACACTCGAATGGAACAAAAAACCCTGAGAAACTTGAATTGCAGCCAGGGTTGCCTCAAGTTCTGAATGAATGGCACTTCTGAGGGCTCGACATTCAGCACCACAAAACACAAGAGCTGAGTTTCAAATGGCCTTTTGTTCAAATACAAAGATCTCTGGTTGAAGGGACTGATGCCACAGGGGGGAAAAATGAACTACACAAGAGGAGAGCTGCAGTCACTGGGTTGGCAAACCCTGTAGCCAACTGCTCACAAACCAATGTGCCACCACAGAGATCCACTTTCTGGTGCTGGATGCAAGTTTCACTCTGAGCCCAACCACAGTGCTATTATCTCCTGGCCACTGCAGCACCTCTTGTTCTCTGAACCCCAAGGGGAGCTGTACCTGACTGTGGTGAATAGATCAGCTGTTTAAAATGTATCTGTACCTGTAGGGACACTCCTCCCCTCTCTTGCACTCTCCTTTCACCCAGAAGGAACAGATGTGAGGACGGTTACGCTTGTAGTATGGAGTGGTTCGAGCCAGCTTCAGCAGCATGTCACTGGTAGAAGTAGCTTTTCCTAGTGCACCAACTGGCCTAGTGCCATCAGAATTGGCTATCTAAACAGGAGGTAAAATACAAGCAATTATGTATATACCAGCATTGAATACTAATGCACAGAATCACTGCAAGCAAATGGTCATTGCTCCCCTTTCCTTCCCATACACAGCCACACCAAGAGCATGACTTCAACTACACTATCTTACCTCTCGCTCCATGTTCTGGGTGTAGTACTCTTTGTTGACATCAGATTTAGGCATTTCATCCTTCAGGGAGAGTCCTGCATCTCGGACTTGGATAGGCAAACCTAGAATGAAACAAAAAAAAAAACCCAACAAATCTGTATGAAGCACAAGCTGAAAGAGCAGAAATAGTTATTTCCACAACCTGCAGTGGGCCAGGGGTAACTCATCTGCTGCAGATGTGAGCACCAAGACTTGTTCCTCATAAACACTGTCCAGCACCAATCACACGCACTCATCTAAAGACATTTCACCCATTTCCACTTCAGAGGCCAGCTCACGGCTGGGTACACACCATATTCCAGGTCAAGCAGGCAGGTCTGACAGACGTTCTTCAGCTTGCTGCAGGTCTGGCACACTTCTGTCTTCTTGAAGCGCATCCGCACCCCAGGGCACCAGCGGAACACGGTGAAAGGCCTGGCACAAATCTGGCACACAGAGAGGCAACACTTGGTTCACTCTCCACAGCACACAGTGATTGCTTCTTGCATGGAAACTTAAAACTCCAAACTCACCTCACCTCTTTAAACTGTACGTACAACTTCTTCATCTTAATGCTAAGACTCAGAGCTCAGGAAATAGTTGTTTCTATTTGGTGCTTTATTTAGGCAGGAGAAAGTTTTAGGTATGTTTTTTCTCCCTTTTTTTTTTTTTGTTGTTGTTTTGTTTTGTTTGTTTGTTTTATAAATATTTTTTTAATTATTTTTATTTATTACAACAAACTGAGCATGGATCTACTCAAAGGACAAAGAAATTCACCTTCATTCCAGGAGATGTCAGTCTAGAGCTACTAGAGGTGAATTACAATCTGGTGCCAGCACAGCAACAGAGGGAGAGGTTATGAGGCCTTTGGTCCAGAAGATGACTGCTCCCTCTTATCTCCTGGAATGATGCATCTGATGCATGTACAGCCCGGGTATGTGTATACAATCTTAATCTGTACAGATTTCAACACATATTTTCTACTTCATATGACAGCTGATAAAAGGGGAAAAAGACTCCTTTAATTTCCCTCAGACCAGGCAACACTGAGTATTTCTTGCTCTCTCAGAAGTAAACATGGCTTATTTCAAAAATACTTAACCAAATCACCACATAGCCATGAGTAACATATGTAGAACAAAACCTAAACTCCAGGTATTTATGCACTTCTGAGTAAACACAAAAACTTGCACAAGAAAATATGAGATCAATTAAAATGCTGAAATACCTTCAAATATAGTACAACAGTATTTGCAAAATCTCATTCTGATAAACACGAAGATTTGGACAGACTTAGGATTTGCTCAATAAGTTTACTATTTTAAGATCAACAGACTGTTTCTAACAAAGCACAGGAAACTGACCTAAAAATTCATATAGTTACATAAATATTTTAAGTTGTTAACCCAGATAAGCACTTTCCTGAAGCTGACAGGTTTTTTTAATCATTAAAACGTATAATTCCTGGATCTGCACCAATTTAGACACTCTTTCTTCAAAAGACACAAACATACCTTGCATTCTTTTCCATATTTTTCTTTGGTCTGAAATGTAATAAAAAACAATTGAAGAAAACATGAAATATCATCAATTCAACTTAAACCATGAAACATCATTATAAAAAAAGTGTCTCTTTCATAATTATGCTGCATTTAGACTCACCCACCTCTGTGTTTTTGGCTTATGTCTTGAAAACTCAGGAAGACAAAAAAAGTAATACTAAAATACTCTCAATCTACTTTTGCTTTAGAAACATTCATTTAAAACAGAGTATTTTAAGTCCCACTTCCTGTACCAATGGATGGTGAGAATGAAAAGGAGTGGTAACAGCTTTTTCAAGAAAAATGATGTCATGTGAACCACATCCATGAAAAACTGGTTTTGAAATATCACCTACATCAGCATTAGGGTTCTATTTCATAAAAACACCCCAATTTCTCTCAGCAAATTTGGTGGAACAGAAACATGAAGGAGATCATGTCAATGTAGGTCACATGTACCTGGGATGAGCAGAGAAAGGCAACATAACATGGACTAACTCACCCTGCACAGAGGAAACCAAGGAAAACAAATAGGGACTTACATTACCTTTGCAAGTCAGCTTTAATTTCATTTTAGTAGTGCACGTCCATCACATTACAGAAATGGTGCTATTGAGCATTTCAGCAGCTCACAGCTCTCCATGTCACAGTTTGTCAACATTAAAGCTTCATCTTCTACTACTTCCTGCACTCCACACACAGGACTGCATCATTTTGCTCTCTTTTTTGGCGTTGATTTGCTCTTGAGTCACACCCCCAACCATGACACCACATGCCAGCAATGCCTGGCACCAAATCCTGCCGTGCAGAACCAGCTGCTCAGGTGTGTGTGTGCCCACACCTCCTGCACCCAGCCCTGTGTCAGTCCCCAGACCCCACAGCCACAGGGCCAGCACGGACGGAAGGGCTGCAGGGCCCAACAGGTACGTACCATCCGAATATAGGGGTTTTCTCCGAGACATGTCTGGCACAGGATAGGGAAGTCCTGAGGGGAGCAAGAAGAAAACCGGGCACTTGTAACAAACTCTGCAGTCACAACTCCGAAAATCGCGATGGAGTTAAACCCATCGCGCTGACTGGAAGGCGCAAAAAGCTACACAAAGAAACACCGGGGGAGCTGCAAGCCGCGACTCTGGCCCATATTATTAAAGAATCGCCATCTGCTGCCTATTGCAGCTCGAAGTAAAACTCAGAACAGACAAGCAACAAAGCCTATTCTGAGATGCGACGCCGCGAGCGCTCGGCCTCCATGAGCTGACACCGCCCCGTTATCCCTCAGCAGCCTCCGCCTGCCCCGGGGCCGCCCGGGAGAGGCCTCAGCCTCAGGGCACACGAGGGGTGCGGCTTAGCCCCAGCAGCTGCCGGGAGGGCTCCCTGTGCCACACGGAGGGCTCGGGGAGCCGCAGCAAAGCCCTCACAGGCGGCGGCCCCTCAGCACCCGGGTCCCGGTGCCCACGGCAGGGCCGGGCCGCGGGGCCACCTTGCTGCGCTCTGTCCCCGCGGCAGCTGCAGGGTTGCGTTCCCCCGGGTGTCCCGGTGTGCCCGAGTGTCCCCGGTGTCCCGGGGTGTTCGCCCCCTCACCGCGTCCTCCCAGTTCTGCCGGTTGTAGGTGTTGGAGCCCAGCGATGTGGACATGGCGCCCGCCCCGCCACCGCCACGGCCCGCCGGAAGTGACGCCACTTCCGCCAGCGCCGCGGGAGAGACCACCGGTACCAGCACGCGGGGGCGGGGGGGAAGGGAGGTGCGGACGGGACCATCGGGAAAAGGGTGGGGTATTGTGTGTTCACAGAGTCAGCGAGGGGGGGAAAGAGCTCTGGGATCATCCGAAGCAAAAGTAAGGCCTAAAAAGAGTTAACTTTGTGCCCTGTCTCGTTCGACAGGTATCTGCTTGGTGTCTGGCTTGATAGCTCGTTCTGTTCTGTTTACTAGACCAAAAAAACTTGGATAAAATCTGGAACTACTATACCCTACGACCAAGTGGTCATGAATGTAGGTAAGGTGGGCATTTGAGGGGGCTATGAGCCAAGGAGCTTTGCACAGCTCAGCAAATGAGTTAGGTGAAAAGTTCAGTGTGAGGAAGATGAGAAGATGACCCCCAAGGTGAGGCTGAAGACTGGAACGACCACCTAAAAACTCTGCCAAGAGAGGATTCTGAAAGGCTCCGCCCCAAGTCCCGTCTGAACTCCACCTCCTATGAATGTGATACTCAGATGATAAAACTGTATGAATATGTATGTTAAGATGATGAAATCTTGAATGTCAACTGGATAAATTACCTTGATTCTCGCTAAAATTTTGAAGCAGTTTGTGCCTTGGAACTGCCTCGTTTCCCAACGTTGCAGTAAATACCTTGGTGCTTACAAGCCAAATTGTCTCTGGACAGTTTATTTATTTTGTGCTTTTTGGCATCACATCAGATCCAGCCTGTGATCCAACACCACCTTGCCTACCCAGCATGGCACTGAGAGCCACATCCAGTCTCAAACACCTCCAGGGACGGAGGTCCATCTCCTCCCTGTCCAGCCCATTCCAATGTCTGATCGCTCTCTCTGTAAAGAATTTCTTCCTGATGTCCAACCCAAATCTTCCCTGGGACAGTTTTAAGGCTGTGCCCTCTTGTCCTACTGTTGGTTGCCTGGGAGAACAGACCAAACCCCAGCCGGCTACACCCTCCAGTCAGGGAGCTGTGAAATGTCAAGGTCTCCCCTGAGCCCCCTCTTCTCCAGGACAAACACCCTCAGCTGCTTCTCACAGAACTTGTGCTCCAGTCCCTTCAGCAGCCTCACTGCCCTTCTCTGGACACACTCCCACACCTCAACATCCTTCCTAAACTGAGGAGCTCAGAACTCAACATAGCACTCGAGGTGTGGCCTCACCAGTGCCAAGTCCAGGGGCAGAATCCCTTCCCTGGCCCTGCTGGCCACACCATTCCTGACCCAGGCCAGGCTGCCATCGGCCTCCTCGGCCACCTGGGCTCATGTTGTTTCCTATCAATCAGATCCCCCAGTCCCTTTCTCCCTGGCTGTTCTCCAGCCACTCCATCCCCACCCTGTAGTGTTGCAGGGGGCTGTTGTGGCCAAAGTGCAGGACCTGGCACTTGGTCTTGTTAAACGTTGTTTAAATAATTAAAATAATAAAGAGCCGGCGCAAAGACTCCGAGAGCCACGTGTGTTTTATTGAAGGTCACTACACGACGTCAAGCATAAGGCAACAGGCGCCTGTGGGGGAGCAGGGACAGAGGCAGGGACATGCCAAGACACCTTTCCTACCGCCTACAGCACCTACGGGGAGGGGGAAAACAACTCGCTGAGCTCACCAGGCCACTCAGAACACTGCAACTCCATGCACCTTTTGTTTGTAGTGAGAAGGGTGCAGGTCAGGGGGGCCTGCAGCAAAGGCCAGCCCAGCACTGGGGGACAGGGGCCACCAGCCCCAGGCACAGCCCAAGCCCTGGGCCAGTCGCCAGCTCGGCTTTAATGTAGTAGTGTTGCAAGTGCAGCAGCTGTTTTGGCTACTGGAGAGGTTGTGGCCAGAGGTGAAGAGCTTTGTTATCTGGACAGGTAAAGCCGCAGCAGGCACTAGCACTACACATGAATTACTAACTACAAGTCTCAAACTCATGCTGTACATCTGTGTGTAACCTACACAAAGTTGTAAACGTGATGCCTTGCCGCCTTGAGACCCGCCTCAGGATCAGGGCTGTGAGGTGTGAGTCCCTCCCACACACCACGGCAGGTTTCCTGTGCTAAGGGAGATGTTTTCGGGTGCTGCACCACCTGCCCAGGGAGCAGGTGGCCTCATCCTGCCCTGCCATGCAGAGGATCTGCAGATCCAGGCTGGCAGAGCCATGGCATGAGCACCTGGAGTGACACAGTCATGGCTGGCTGGTACTCCAGCCTTTCCCAGCAGAACAGCACATTAAAGCCCATCAGATATGTTTGACAAAGGTCAATGACTGAAGTGGGACTGCTCTGCAGGAAGAGCCATCTCACCTGCCTGCATCAGTCATGCATTTACTGGTAATTCAGTCTCCTGGATATACAGCTCTTAACCACCCATTTTAGTTTGGACTGCAGCCAAATTAAACTCCAGGTAAGTGACCCTGTGGTACAGTGTGTGTAGTTAACAAATAATGACTTTCCACCTTTACACCTCCCTTGCACTCACCGTAACTGGAAAAACAAAGAGCATGAACCTAAAAACGACCTCTCTGGGTTTACAATTACCAGAACTAATCTTAACGCTCCACATTTCATACCCTGATGACTATGATCCCTAACAACACACTGAGCTGAAGACTGTTGGGCAGCCTCTCCAGAGCATTCCTGCCTCGCTCAAGAGGTGCAGCAGCACCTCAATTCCCAGCTTGCAGTGCATCATGCTGCCACATCCACCTGAGGCCCCGTGGGCCGTCAGCGGGCCTGGTTGCCAGTCAAATCCATGACCACTACAGTACACTATGTTTAAAGGCAAACTCATCAACTCCTTTGTGAAAACAGATCTGCCACCTCAGCTAAGCAAGCTACATATGCTAGAGGACTAGGGCTGTACATCCCAGTCCCTCACAGTTGAGGTATCCTACGAGGAAGCAGAAAACCAAAAGAAAACTGTGCTGCTGCCAGTAACTTGCCAAGTAATGCAGCAGGCATGGCCACTTCTTAAAATGTTTGTTTGGGAAGGGCATAGCTCTGGGTGAAAGAGAAGTTCTTCACTATTGAGTATGGAACATCAGGAAGAAACAGTATGGGTTCATTTCTGTTGATAAATCCAAATTCAGACAAAACTATCAGTTGATAAAGCCAAATTCAGTGCAAACCTGGAGGAAGTTAGATCCTTCTCTGTGCTCTGACACGTGCTGCAAGTAAACTAGCCTGTGGCAGTGAGGGGAAACTAAGTGGTGGTTAGTGGGCACTACGACAAGGGGAGAGAGAACAAACCATCCCAAACCACGGCACCCTCAACCCCCTCCTCATGGCTGGCAGGGGCCTGTGGCAAACCCACACATCACAAAGGAGCTCTCGCAGAACCTTCCAGCAGGTGCTTTCTCAGTGTGCCAGTCCATCCTGCACCAGCTGCCGGGGAGCAAGCGTTGGGAGCCTCTATGGGAGCACAGGGCCAAGGCTGAGCTCCACGTGGTGGGTGAGCCAGATGACCTCCGAGGAGTGGTCGCCTTCCTCGTTGGGCCGGATCGGAGCAGTGAGGTTTTTGAACTCGTGCTTCATCTTGAAGCTCACGGTCACTTCGCCCTCTTCTTTCTGTGGGGTGACCTTGATGAAAACTCCCACCTTATTGGCTTTCCTGAAGGCAATAACGCTGCAAGGCAGAACACAGAGGAACACTGGGTCAGCCAAGTTCTCAAACCATTGTTCTGAGAGGAACAATGCTCTGAAGGGGAAACAAAACACGCTGAAGACAAAGAGGAGAGTGAGTTACTTGAAGTGTCAAGTTTTTAAGGGAGAGGATCCCCCCAGACCAGACAACACTCACTCGGGGTCATCCTGGAAGTCCTGAGGCTCTGCCAGCTCATCATATTCTGCTGCAGCATCTTTGCCAGCCAGAATAAGCTCCTTGGGAGGAACAGACACCTGAAACAGAGCACAGAGAGAAAGAGGCCTTTCATCACCAGTTACACAGCAAGCAGGAGAGGGCCCTCCCCTTCCCAGGGTTGCTTTACTACAGTTTAAAAGTGATTCATCCTCAGCTTTCCTCTGCTCCAAAACCACTTGATTACCACCCCACCAGTAAAATCACTAATTTCCCCCTTGGGTGAACAGTGAACAAACACAATTGCAAAATACTTTACGAGCTGCTGTTTACATTAGTGACAGTCATTTAAGTTCCAGGGAAGGAAATGTAGCACACTCAGCAGGGGGTTGAAGGACATATGAAAAGTGTGGCCCGTGGAAGGGCAAATGGGAATAGAAAGCCTTGGAAGAGGCTTGGGCTCAAACAGCAGGAGGGTACAATACCTTGGCAGTGCTGTTGATGTTGTCAGGGTCTCCCTCCTCACACTCCAGCAGTGTGACATGTGTGACGTTCTCCACAGGATTGGTCAGAGTCAGAAGGACTTGGCTCTCCTGAGGAGATTCAGGAATTTTAATTCAAGAAGCAGTTGTGCTAAAATTCATTGTTACTGTTAGCATCTCCATCTTCTCTGACCGATCAACACCTTCAAGAATTGCATCATATCCTCTCAAGAGGATATGATATATCCCCCAGCCTGTAAGAAAGGCACCAATGCCATGCAACACTGTTCCTTAATATAAGAAATACATATGTTTTGAATCTAGCTGAGATCTCAACTCCACACCTTTTATTTTTCAGATATTGGCAAGTGCTTGTGAGACCAGATGTCACACCGCATGGTAATCTACTGCTGCAGAGTGACAAGTACACGCAGTGTTCCTCTGACCACTCCCCTAAACCCTGCACCCTCCAAGCAGAGTGAATGGAGCCCTTAGGGAACAATGACAACATCATGCAATCTTCCAAAAAGATCCCACATTCGCAGCTCCCAGCTATGTCTCACCCTAAGACATTTCTGTAGAAGCTACTGACCTTCATGTAGCGCAGGTTGGGAATAGACATGATTCTCACTTCAGGGATGTAGTTACTACAAAAATAACAAAACAAATGACTGTGAGGGACTGTGTTGCTGTCTGTAACTCCCTTCCTGAAGCAGAGGGAGGTACTAGAGCTATCAGAGCTTGGCCTACATTAAAATGAAAAATGAAGTGCCCTTCAGATGTATAAGCCTAATCCTACAACCCCCTGCTACCATGTGGGGCTGGTAGAGCATGCAGTGCTTTTGTCAAAGTGCTGAAATCTTTAGTAGATCAGCAAGTAAACCTTTCACAGATAAGCTAACTGTATTTTAAAAGGTGATTACACCATCCTAACAGATGACACAATCCTACAAGAGGTCAAAGCAAGAGTACAAAATAGAAGGCATTAACTAAGCATGAACAGATGGCAATTGTCCCTAGTCCCCATATCTTACTTACACAGCAACCAGTTGGATCTTGAATTTGATAGATGTTGGATTGAATTCCGGTTTGCTCAGGTTATGTTCACATTTCTAGAGACAAAGACATTCAGGTCAGGACCAGAAGACAGTGTGCAGTCACACATTAAAGAATCAGAGCCACAAGCACTGTCCACCAGCCACAACATTATGGCCTCCAGCAAAGCACATATACAAAGGCTACCTCAGGTGCATGGAGCCATCACTGTGTTCAGTTATGGATACTCCAAAAATGTCATGTCCAGCACTACCAGTGCAATTTCAGAAACACAAGACTTGGAACTTAAAAACACCTGGACACTGACTGCAGTGGGAAGGAGGCACAAATACCCATAAGCTCTCTGACCTATGTCCCAGAATCCAATACAAAACCCAAACAGCTGGAACTCCTGATCTCCTCACAAGCTACTCTTCAAATACAGCATCAGTCAATAATCTGCATTTGCAAAGCATTCTGCATCTTAAATACTTACAAGAATATTGCTCCATTACTTTGGGAACTAGATATATATCCCAGTATTACTGAGTAAACAAGTCATGTAGTAAAGACCATGTAGTAAGTCAACAGCAGAACTTGGATTTAGCTCTTGCCTGTCTTCACTTCCCAGCTCTCTTCTTTTATTCTCTGAAATATCCTCTTTCTGCCACCACCCTATGGACATCTTCAGTATTCTGCACTGCCTCTCCCTACTGTTTTGTTCGTTGACTTATGTCTTTAGTAACAGCAGATTATTTTTATTTCTGACTGTACTGGCAGCCTTCTCCAACTCCCTGGCTAGGCAGAACTCTAGCACAAACCCATCGTTGTATCTTTATGCAGCTTTGACAATATTGTACCCCCTTTTACAATCTTTATCCCACTGGCGACATGACAAGCCTCTCGCACCTCCTAGTGCTGTTACTAGTAATTTGGCTGACAACTTTAAAAACCAGAAGCATCTGAGCAGCTTCTTTCAAAAGAGAAAAACACAGCCCATTTCCCACCCCCCAAGTTGTGTGAGCCTGGAAAAGGCACTCTTTTGTGTGGAGGTCCCTACCCGACAGCGCAGTGAGCGTTTGATCAGGAGGTGTTTGTGACGTGGGTAGAGCTGGGAAGCGCAGATGGGCTGGAAGTCAGGCTGCAGCAGGCGCTGGCGCAGAGTCGTCACTGGGAGCACCACAGAGAGCAAGACAAAGAAATGGCTCAGGCACAGAAACTCGAGCTAGGGTAGACTCTACATGTGCACCCTGCACTGTGTGCAGACGTGTTGCCACCTCTAAGAAACTCAGTTTCACCTGCGCCTCATAATTCAGAAGCCACAGGGCAAATGCCACTGTTTCTAGCAATGAATAGAAAAGCAAGAGCTGTATAAAGGGCTGCCCTGACTGGGCACAGCAACATGAGGGCAACGTCTGTGCGAGCCCTGGAGAAACAAGGACTGATCTCTCTTCAAAGCTGAGCTGGGATGGAAACAGTTTTGGAGTCATCTAGAACATATTTCTTTCCCCAGTCAGGGCAAAATGAGTTTCACAGCTTTGTTACCCTCACAGTTGGGTGCTGCACAAGTACAATATATAGCTTAGCAAGGAGTTTGCATAACTCAGACTCACACACAGAATTAGTGACAACGTAATTCTCAACGCAAGAAACATCCAGCAGCCAAAATCTCCCAAAGGCCTCTCCAAAAAAAACAGGCTCCTCACTGTTCCCAAAGTGTAAGAGGCAGTGAGCCACTTGGCAGACTTTCCCTCACCATGGAAGTTGTCTTCTTCACCAGCATTAAACTTTCACAATAAGGACAGTCTCATGACAGAAGTAGACCAAGATGATGCACTCCTCTCCTCAAATCTTTCATTAATTAACTGATATTGTCAGACTTTGTAGGCCTGTTGAACTACCCAGAACATCTGTTCTACTTGGACCCACCTCAGCCAGAAGCCCACAGTGCTCCTGTATCTGCTGCTTAATCTCGTTTACTCCAAGTTTCACTGAACAATTTACAGTATTTGTGGATTAAATCATGAGTCAGGTAAACAACTGGCAAGTGTACACAGGCTGTTCTAAGCTGATGTCAAAGCAATGCGCAATTGTTACTCAACAGCCCAGTTCTGGTTCCAGATCCCCAGCAGCTCAGTTATTTCCTTATTTCCTGCTATTATTTGAAAAAGAACATCAGCTCTTTTCTCTATTCAAAAGTTGATGCTTCACAGACACAGAAATTATGGCCAGAAAGAAAATAAAACAACCCTTCAGAGGCCTGATACATCTGGCTCTGAGCCTTCCATGTACAACATGAAGCTGAGGCTAATTTCAAAATTACCATTTAAAAAGTCACACATTTCCCACCGTTTCAATCCCAACATAAAGATTACCAGAAGCTTGAGCCATTAGGAACTTCATGGAGAGGTTTGTAGGCACTGCCCATGTTATAAAATGTAAGGGCAAAAAGTTACAGTATACTAAGGTGTTACCTTCTGTCAGATTGATTGGTCTTGTGTAGTAATCCTCAGGAAGAGGCTCCACTTCTTCCACTGCATCAGCTGGCTCAATCTTGATCTCCTTCTGGTCTTCTCCTTCTTTCAGGCTGAAGTAAAACAAGGGACAACTTGGTCATAAAATATGGCGTGTGTGCTCTGACAGCAATCACATTAACTGCAGTCTTAGCACAGAAGGCAGCGAGAGCTGAGATTGCAAGACAATAACTACACAAGTGTGTGAGCAGTCACTTGTTCCTGTGGGGAGAAAGCAAAACATCTGGAGCTGCTGCACAGAAATGCACGAGGATTTGACATCTCTCCAACACTCCAAAGAAGAAATCTGCTCTCACTGCCATCTGCTAATATGTCAATCATTTTTCTAAAGTTGCTTTACTGCTCTCTTGCCTACACTTCCAATCCTTCCCCCACAAGGTAACCCCGACCCTGAGACTCACGAGAGTCCAGCAAGGGCACTGATGGGCGCTCCGGGCCTCTGGCGCTGAAGCCTGGTTCCAAGGCCATATTTGTCCTACAAGGAAAAGAGGCACTGTCAGCTTCAGGTCTGCCTCCTGCCAGGACCAAGAGACCAGCTGCAAACTCATCCTTTGAGCTGCATGGCAAGCATGAGGGGACAAGCAAAGGAAAGCAAAAAGGAAAAAGTGTTCACTGCTTCCCAAGATACCTTTTTCTGCTAAAACTGTTAAGGAGAAAACAATTCCCACTGCACCACAGATGGGGAAATATGGATGTGTGTGGCTATTGCTTATAAAGCTTTTGCTCCTCACTTACATCACCAGCTTGCACTACTGACACATTTTCCCTGGATCTTCTCTTCAGAGCAACTCCATGTCAAGTAGTGTAGAACAAGAGCTCAGCTGCCAAAAGAACTGGTTTGATGTGGCTATGCATCAATCTGAAATGTTCTGTAGCACTACTAAGAAGCAGCTGAAGGTTCAATCTACAACAAGTCTTATTACCTACATGTTTCTCAGGAGCAGCTGAGCTACTCCTCATATTTCTACAGCTGAGCTGTACAAAGGGTGCTTGGAGGCAGACATCCTCCCTCTGGGCAGGACTGAAAACCTCAATTCTCACCAAATGAGAAATGTGAGCATCAGCCTACTCTGGTGATTTTTCAAGGGTGAGATGATTAATGTTAGTGCCACTTTGTCTCAGCCAAGTTAGGTGAAGGACTGCTTTTCTAATGTACATTACTTATCCAAAGATACTGCCCTGTTTCTAAACTAACATACTGTTTTGTAACAAATGCTACCCTCTAATGAGTTAGCCTTCACTTATGTTTGTTCTAGACACACTCAAGACAGAGGCCCTGAGGTAAGATGTAAAATCTGTTATTCCCTTTCAGTTGGTACCATGAGAGTTTTAACACCAGCAGAAACTGTGAAAAGACTTACCACTACGTGTATAGTGTGTTGCTGTGGAGAGCCCCCAAAATAGCAGCAGGTAGCAACGGAGACAAAAAATGCAGCCATAAGACACAAGCAAGGGCACAGAGCAAGCACAGTTAATCAAGAAGGAGCAAGCAAATGCAGTCACCCAGCTAAACAAAGCTTTTACCTGCAAGTTACAATAAACAAGTCATTCGAGCCACAACCATGTCTTAAGGTTAATATCAGTAGAGATTTCATGCAGAGAAGTGCCAGAAAATGCTGATCTATCTGTCACTGAGCTGTGGTATGAGCTGTCCTGAGAAAGAGCAGAGACTGGCACTGTGGCTGCTGTTGCACTGCATTTCACTGCTGGAGAACACATTCCTTGGTATGGCAAGTGTAAACACTCCTGGCACTGACAGGGAGGACTATCAGAGAGAGAGAGGCAATGGGTGTAAAACTACTCATCCCTAAAGAGACCTTCATTTTCTTCATGTTGTCCTCTATTAAAATTAGCTGGGCAGGCCTGCTGTGCTACCAAGTATCTACTTTTCCACACTGAGGCTGTTGCCCATCACTTTTGCTGCTCTCAGAGGACAGCACAGCCAGCTCACCGAAAAGGCCAAGGGCACGTAGTTTCGGCGTCGCACCAGCTTCTTCCGGTCCCGCTCAATCTTCTCCTTCTGAGCCAACTGCTGGTAGTACTCAACCAGTTTATTAATCTGAAGGGATGGAAAGGAACAGGTAACCAGTGTAGGGGGAACAATGACTCCTTTCTCTCTGTTCCTAATACCTGCTGTGTTGTGAAGGATACACTTAAAGAAGCCTGTGTGTTTCAACACCCACACTACGGGGGAAAAACTGACTCTCCCTCGGGAATGATCTGTGTTTGAGAGCAGTGTCCCAATTCTCACCGGGCAATTAAGCAACTGAGACTTCATTCATGGATTTGCCAGGACTGGACAGACTCATGTCATGTGGCCAAAATCAAGCAATTTGGATTAATGGAGCAAAAAGCAACTTTAGCATCTTTCCCCCGCCTCCCCGAGGCTTGTCACATTTAGAGTGAAGCCCTAACAGGTGACAGGGAAGGGTGTTAAAGGTGCAGCTCTGCTTTCCAGATCCTAGGCACATTCTTGATTGGAAAACAGCTTTTCTTTTCACATACATACACAGCATATTCACCAGTGTTGTTTTAACAGCACTATTAGATATGATGTTTCCAACTGAGTTCCTTCTCAAAAGGAGTTTTTATACTGCAAAATCCTCAGGGGAGCCTCTAATAGGCCTTCCCTCCACTGAATTCAGTCGAGGTGGAGATTAGGTACTGGAACTGGTATCTGAAGGATTATATAGACGCAGAAAAAGTGATTGAGAGGGCCTGACACCTCTAACAGCTCTTTCTGGCTGACTGATCTCAGCCCAAGCACGGCCTTCCTGCTCACTCACCCTCTGTGTGTGAGGATTCTCCGGCTCCTGCCAACCACCACTCGCTGCAGGAGGAAAGAAAAAACAAAGTCCACAGGAGATTTCCAGACTCCATCACTTCCCACACTGAACTATCTCAGTGCTACTCGTAAAATATGACATTCCCTATTCTGTCTACATTTGCCACTGAAATTCTTTCAGTTCATGCCTGTACAAACACCCACCTCTTAAAGCTTTTCACAGGCAGTTTTGGGCTGAAGGAGCTTCATCAGCTTTTACACTGTGTTTTTAAACAAGTGCTGTTTGAGACGTATTCAGGACAGCACCTAGGAGTCACTTTAGCAGCAGGTAATGTGTTTATGTGCGTGTCTCATTACTGGTTGCCACTGTCTCTGCATCTTTAGCTCGCAGCCTTCAGTCACATCAACACTGGAAGTCAGAGGATCTGCTTGGCCTACTCAGCCCCATTTCTGGAGCCTGGCAGATATTTTCTGTACATCTTACACACCAAAAAAATAGATGAAAGCTTTGTTCTAGTGCTGTTGTGAAGAGAAAAACCAAGTACAAACACTGACTAGCAACTCCAGAATAAGTCAAAGTGAACTTAACTGATGGAAAATAAATTAGATGTTTATGCTGTCAGACTGAGTGGCTTCAAAGACTCTGAAAGCACACAAACAAGATCTGAGCTGTGGAGAGGGCACACTAACAAAAAGCCCCTCATCTCTGTCTGACAGTTTTCTCACTAGGCAGGTAACAAGAACATGGAAGTGGGTCACACACTGTACTAACTCAGTTCAGCTCTTCAGAGAAGACTTCAGCAACAAACCATTTTCCTCTGTACTTTCAACACTGACTCCAACTCTACAGCGCAGTCAGGAGCTAACGTGATTACCTGTTACCTTCAAAACACAAACTGGGTTCCTGCTGTAACCCAGTTCTCTGTCCCTGCCTGTCCCTTACCTACAGACTTGTCAGCCATGCCGACGTCCCGGGAAGTCCAGCGGCAAAACCCACAGGCCAGGTAATAGGCTTTCTTCATGGTGGTCTTGGCCGGGTCGTCGGGGAGCGGAGCAGGGATACTCGTGGCACGGGTGGAAAGGGTGTGCATGCAGCAGGGGCAGTCAAAGCAGTTGGCACACCTGCAAGCAACCACACGCTGCTCTGAAAAGGCTCCCAGGCTGAGGGAAATGCTCTCAACAGCCAGGTCAAAACCAAACGACCTTTTCCTCTTGGGCAATGGCATGAGGGAAAAGGGCAACAGAGCCATCAAGGGAACAGGAAGGGTTCGGAGTCAACAAAGAAGTGGCAACAGTGAGAAACAATGAGGGTTACTAAAAAACACTGTATTATGAGACAGGTCATAAAAAAAAAAAAATAATCCATGAACAGCACACGAGAGAACATGGAAAAACACTCCCCAAAACAGACTCAACAGTAACAAGCACGGATGTAATTTCTGAAGAGCCTCAGACAAGACACATCAGCTGCTGACTAAGGAAGGAGCTGTTCAAAATAGGGAGCCTTGATGAAAATAAAAGCCAAATCAACCTTACCTATTCTTTTTCAGCTTGGCTTCAGCTGAAGGCATGTTTTCCAGACAGCTGGGGCAGTAGTGGGAGTCCACCTGGAGAAGGAGGCAGTCACATCACATGTGTTACCTGGCACATGTTTGCCCAGACAGCACATGGCTGCAGCCCCAAAACTGCCACATGACTCAATAAGGAATTGTGTCTGGCAATGAAGAGGTGAAGCCAGAGAAGGCCTGAAGCATTTTTTGGTATTCAAAATCTTAGCCCGTCTCAGCCTTATTTTGTTCTTTATCAATATGAATCAGAAGGTTTCTTAATTCAGAATGGATTAAACTACTCCACCCTGAAAATGGGAAAGGTCAGCTGAGTGTTAGCAGTATACCAGAATGTCATATGGTAAAACCAAAGGTTTTAACATGTTATTTTCTATTTACACCAAAAATTATTCTGTCCTTGCAGTTACACTGGTCAGATATACATACATTTCAGAACACTTTTTATCTATCTGCTGGCACATGGAACTTTGTCAATTAAAACAACAGCAGCAAGACTGGGGGGCCCCTTCTTCAAGGGGAGGTCAAACTGATTATTAAACATGGACATGCACAATGTCTACACTGCTCACACCACAGCGAATCCATCACGGAGGCAGCCTGGTGACAAATCTACTGCTGAGAGGCCTCAACCTTTCCTTAAAGATTCCTCTGCTGAGATCAAGGCTGCACAGTCATTCTCTCATGGCTTTCCAAGTCTATCACACTTTCTTTAATTCAGCCAGACTCCCACAAAATCAATTCTACTGGTTTCATTGTGTCGATCTGTGAAGCCACAGAGTAGAAATCACACCGTATAATAACACGGAGAGGTGGGAGGGGTTCCTGTCCCTCCGCGGCCGGGCCCGACTGGGATGTGCGTGGGAGGGGGGTCTTGACCCTCCCACCCGGGCCCCACAGAGATTTAGGGGTTCCCATTGCCCCGGTCCGGCCCCACAGAGGTTTGGGGGGAGTCCCCATTGCCCCGGTAGGGCCCCACAGAGATTTTTGAGCTCCTTATTGCCCCGGTCCGGCTCCACAGAGGTTTAGGGGTCCCCATTGCCCTAGTCCGTCCCAACGGAGGTTTGGAGGGGTTCCCATTGCCCCGGTCCAGCCCCACAGAGGTTTGGGGGTCCCTCTCCCCCCAGGCCGGGGGGCACCTCCCTCACGAGGGGGAGCCGCCCCTGTACGCTCGCCTCAGCCAATCACAGCCCGAGTTCGGCTGACGGACAGGCCGCAGAGCCAATGCCAAGCGAGACACCGCCCCACCCGTCACCCGCGACCAATCATCGTGCCCCGCGCAGCGCCGCGCCCACCCCCTGGAAGCGCCAGCCAGCCAATAGGAAGGCAGAGCGCGAGTGAGCGGCGGGAGAGGCACCCAATGGGTGCGCATCGAGCGGGTACCGTCCCGCCCGGTCCCACCCGGTGCCGCCCGGTGCGCGGCCGGAGCCGCCGTTACCTCGTGCGAGACGCACTCTAGCGAGCGCAGCTCGCTGCAGTAGCGGCAGAAGTACAGCTGCGGCAGCGGCGCCCGTAGCTCCTTCTCGCCGCGCACCAGGTACAGCACCCGCTCCGACTGCAGCAGCGACGCCATCTTGGTAGCAGGCGGGCTCCGCCGCCCCGCCGCCGCGTGACGTCGCCCCGCCGCCGCGTGACGTCGCCCCGCCGCCGCGTGACGTCACGGCGCCGCGCGGGCTACGTGTCCGGGTAGGAGGGGCTGCTCTGAGGGGAGGGGGAACATCCTCCGGTGGCGGCACCTCCAGAGGGCACCGGGACGCTGTCCAGCTCGGCTGGGAACGGCTCAGGGGCAGCCACAACCTGTGCCAGCGCCTCCCCACGCTCTCAACCTCGAGTTCCTTCCCTGTGGCCCATCTGACCGTGCCCTCTCGCAGTGGGAGGCCATTCCCCCTTGTCCTGTCACTCCAGGCCCTTGGGCAAAGATCTTCTCCAGCTCTCCTGGAGCCCCTTTATGCACTGGAAGGGGCTCCGGGGTCTCCTCAGAGCGTTCTCTCTAGGTGAGCACCCCCAGCTCTCCCAGCCTGGCTCCAGCCCTCTGAGCATCTCCGTGTCCTCCTCTGGACTCGCTCCAGCAGCTCCCCGTCTTTCCCATGCTGGGGGCCCCAGAGCTGGATGCAATGCTAAATTTTTCACACCCCAGAGGTGGTTTCTCTTCCGTCTTGTAACTGCTAAGATGGGATCCTGACAAGAGCAAACATTGCCAGGTCGTGGAATCTGCAGGAAAGCACGAGGTCTGTGGGTGCTGTGGAGGCAGAGCTTCCATCAGCAAACCACCCCCAGTGTGCTCCTGGAAACCCCGACCGAGCACCACTCACAGGCTGGACTGTGGCGTGGATCCCTCGTTCTCATCCCAGTGCCCATCTCTGCACAGCATCTGGAGTCAGTGCCTGCCCTCTGCCCGCCACTCGCAGCTTCGGAGGAAACCCCTGTCCACGAGGATGTGCCGCAGCTTCAGATAAAACCCGCCCGCGCTCATCTGGCAGCAGCATCTGGAAGGGAGCTCTGCTGGGGAGGCTCCTGCTCCCTGCTCCTGCCTGTGCTGCGTGCCCGGAGGCCAGGAGGGTCTGAGAGCATCTGGGAGGGGGTTTCCACCACCGGGAATCCAGCAGATTCCCGAAGAGAAAAGCAGGAGTGGAAGGTGCAGTGCGTGTGTCTCTTGTGTGTGACACTGAGCTTGTGTCCCAGCAGGAAAATCAGAGCATCCCACCTTGCTCTTGCCACTCAGCATCACCGATGGAGCGGAATGTTCCAGTGGGCAGCAGAGACGTTGTTCTTTCCCCGGCGATGCTCTTTGCCCGTGCCTCTGTAAATCACCCTGCCCGAGTCCCTGGGGAGCGCGGGCACCTCGCTGCCGGCGGTTTGGGAGGCTCTGGGTGGTTCTGCCGTGATTCCCCTATTGCCCCGGATTTCGGGACCAAGTGGCTGCCTGTGAGCCCTACTGGGGCAGGAGTGAGACGGGGCAGGACAGAACCCTGTGTTGAGGACTCTGAAGTGAAATGTCCCCACGGTGCCTCCCTGAGACCTTTGGGTTCGACTCCAGATGGACTCCGCCCGTGGGACCCCGTCCTGCGTGGGATGAGACGGAATGTGATCTTGCTTTATCTTCGTGCGGAAAAAAGAAGTCCTGCCTGCCTTGCCCTCCCTCCCTTTCTTCTCCTCCCTTCTTTCCTTCCCCTTCCCTGCCGCCCCGCGCGGGCCGGGCGGAGCCAGGCAGAGTCTTCTTCCCTCGGTGGGATTCGCCGCTGCCGTCCCGTCTCGTCGGAGCCGCAGCCGGAGCTGGGCAGCGCCTCAGGTAGGGGGATGTGGGCAGGTAGGACAGGCAGGGCTTGCGGGGCACAGGCAGGGCACGGGCAGGGCACGGGCAGGTAGGATGGGCAGGGCACAGGCAGGGCAGGTAGGACGGGGAGGACACAGGCAGAGCACTGGCAGCTGCCCCCTGTCCCCCGCGGCATCGCGTCCCCCGGGATGCCGGAGCGGGGCGGGGGCACAGCCGCGGTCCCCGTGGAGGGGGGTCCCCGCTCCCGACCCCTCCGCCCCGTTCAGCTGTAACTCCGTGACTCAGCACGAGGTTCGGGCGGAACACACACACACAGGGGGCTCCCCAGAAGCGAAGGGGGCTCCAGGCTGACCTGACCCCACCGTTTCCCCACGCGATGACCCACCGGTGAGTGACTGGCGCGGCTGCGGCTTTTCTTTATCAGCTGCTTTAACAACGGTAGCAATTAACAGGGAAGTTTTTCCCTGGGCTTTCATCCAGTACTTTCAAAGCACGCTGTAAATCTTGGGGCTATTGGAAGGAGCCTTTCGCAAAGACTCTTGGAGGAGCCCAGGGTGAAAGCTGGACCTGGCCACAGGGCTGTCTCCAGAGGGACCAATGGGTTGCTCAGACCACTGCGGGAGGTTCGGCTTGTGGGAGGGATGGAGGGGGCTGCCCCATCACCCCGCTGCCTCTCCCTTGCAGGATGGACATCCCCAACCTCATAAGTCCTACCACCCTCCCTAAGCACGTCCTGGACGTCTGGCTCATTGTCTTGATCATCCTGGCCACCATCCTTGTCATGACAGCGCTGGTGCTGTGCCCAGCCACTGCCGTCATCATCTACCGAGTACGGACTCACCCCACGCGCAACGGCATCGTGTGAGGCACAGCCACGGGAGCACGGCTGGCCCACTGGGCAGGGGGGGCTACAGCCATGGGACCCTGTGCCAGGCACCCCTAGGGCCCCACGGGGCACTGTGAGAAGCTGGAGACACGGGCAGGAGCCGAGGTAGGCAGCACCCGGATGTCTGCCCCTGTGCTGGCACCAGGCTCTCGCTGGATGCACCCACTGCCTCATGTTGCCCACCGAGCTCATGGGGGCCATGAGGGAGGTGGCAGCACAAGCAGCAGTGGGGAGAGGTGTGACTCTGTGGATGTGTCCAGCTAGAAATGACTCGGTCCCGTGAGGCAGCCAGGGAGATCTTGCCTTCACTGGTTACGCCGTCTCCTCCCAGGCAAGCAGCAAGGAGTGGAAATGCCTGGCAAAATTATTTCTTCTTTGGAGTCCCAGCTTCCAGGGTGTTTGGAAGAAAGGGTCAAAGCAAGATGGATGTGGCTTCTCGTTGTGCGTGTGAAGACTCAACTAAAAGCATTGGTGACAAAGCCTGTTCTGGCTGCACAGCAGACATGCAGCTGGCACTGGCTTCTGCTCTAGCCATTGTCTGCTGAAATTGTAGGGAAATCCTATGCGGCTCTTGGTTCCTCTGGGTCTTATGGGGCAGAGGAGTGTGTGCAGCTCCTGCCAGCCTGTCTGCTTCCACACTGGCTGCACTCCCTCCTCCTCATATCATGATAGCAAGAACCCTCACCACTCACCTGGCCCCACTGGAGGGTGTGTGCACCTCTCACCTGGGCAGGTAAAGTGGGAGGAGCAGGTTTGTGCCCAGTCAGTGGCAAGGGACCATGTAAGTTCTTTGCACTACTCTTTGTTATGAAATAAATGGACTTTAACCTACATGTGAGCATGTTGTGAGTCTCTGAGCACATTATGGGTAGTGTCTGGGTGCCTGTGCACAGGATCTGAGATACTTTGAAGCCTCTCCAGAAAGCCTCTCCATGCTGACCTCCTGCATTATCTTGGCTCAAGGTGCTTGGGGTTCCGTCTGACCTTGGAGCTTGGCAGCCACAGCCCTGTGAGAGGCACACTGCCAGGTTGGCCCCATGCTCTGGGAGGGCAAACCTCAATTGGGAAGAAGTTGTCAGCAGGAAGTATCCCTCAAGGCTTTCTGACAGTGGTGATGACTCTTTTTCTCCCACTCGGGTGACTAGCATCACTTCTCCCACACCAGCCTTGTGCCAGGGTCAGTGGGGCAGGAGGAGTTTTGAGGCTGAAACGGCGTCCTGGTGACTCACAGCAAGAAGGTCACAAGTAACAGGATGAATCAGGGAGAAATGTGGGGAAACACTGCGGTGAAACGCTGTGGTGATGCTGGTGGGAATTGTTTAAATCCCATTGTGTCTGCTGGAAGGAACAACCAGCCCTTCACTGTTCAAATCCTGTCTCATCGCTATGTGGATTGATCAGCTAGCACTGGGTTTGGGCTGGGGCCAGAGAGGCAGGCGATTCTCAAGGGAAGAAGGACTTTGGGCAAACACCTCCCACCCCAGGAAGGGAGCCCAGCACAGGGATGCAGACCCTGGGGAACAGAAATGCCTGCACTGCAGCCACAGACTGTGGTTATGCCAGGGGGAAGGGGACACGTATTTCTTGTCCAGCCCAGAGACAAATTTCTGGTTTGAGCTGTCAACTCTCACTTTCCCTCTCAAGTTGCAGAATGTGATGCAAATAATCAGAGTTGTTTTCCTGTTGTTCCTCCTCTGTCCCTCCCTTGCTGGCACGGTGTGGTGGCAGCTGGAAGACATTAGAGATGTGCAGGGTGGGAGCAGCCCCAGCTCTGCTTTCTCCCTCCACCCCAGTGTCACTTCCCTGGGGACACTGTGGGGATGGACAGCAGCATCTGGCACCAGGAACCGGAGCTGAGCAGCTTTGCTATGAGAGGAATAGGGAAAAAGCCACAAACATTGGAGTGGTTTGAGAAGGAAGCCTGGCCTGGAGCAAGACACAAGGAAAAGCATGGAACACCTCTCCCTCTCACCCCTCCCAATCCATGCAACCATACCCAGTGGCTGTTCTCACCTCTGTGTGCCCCTTTGAGCAGGCAAGGGATGTGAAAAGTTTCCTTTCATGGTATGAGTTTTCTGGAAAGTTTCAAGCCCATGGCAAACATTTCCAGGAAAGGCCTTGGATAGAGAGGTTTGCTTGTAACAACAATAAACACGGAGTGAGATGGCAGCCGGGGGAAAGTAGGGAGAAGCCAGGACATTTTTTAAAGCATGAAGATGCAGGGGAATGGATTTAGACTGAATTTCCAGCACAGCTGAGTTGGAAATTCCTCCTCCAGGATGGAGTAAGATAAGCAAATCCTTCCATGGCCTTGGCTTCAGTGCCTGAACAGTGCTGGAGCTCGGGGGCAGTGTTTGTGTGGTGTTTTGCCAAGGCAAAATGCCTTTTCCTGCCTGTTGAAGAGCAGACACTGTGGCAGGCAGGCGTGATGCAGGCAACTGAGGTGATTCAGCATCCACTGGGATGCTTTCTTAGAGGTGCTGGAGTGTGGCAGGAGCTGGCTGCTGGCCCATGGGGGATGCTGCTGGGGGAGGAGGATGGGGCAACCCTGCCAAGGAGGAGGGGATGGGGGATGTTGGCTCTCACTTTGCCTCTGGGATGTCCCCCTTTGCCATGGGAAAGGGGCAAAATTGAGTCAGTGGCATTTCTGCAGGGGGGCAAATTTTACCCTGGAAGAGGAAGGGCAATGGCAGACTGGGCAGCAAACCTAGGGGCTGTGAGAGCACTCAGGAAGGGGCATCTCTACTCCAAAGCTGCTGGTCGCCATGCCCAGCAGGGAGGCTGCCATGAAACCAGGGCAGCATGTGGGAGCACATGGACTGGGGCAGGATGGCAAGGGCTGGGTGAGCTGCGGGCTGGCAGTGTGGGGACACTTTGTGCCCAAAGAGCTGGGGCCTCTTGCCTGGCAGAGCTGGTTTTGCTTTTGCCTCCCACTGCACACCTAGAACAGAAGTTCAGAGGCTGCCCTGGGATTGATGCCAGGCTAGGCTGCCAGAGGGAAGCTGCACTGCTGTTAGCCAGGGCTTTGCTGCCTGCTGCTGCCCAAGCCCCTTGCCACCACCTTGGCACACTGCTGGCCTGTCACTCTGCATGGAAGAAACTCCTCAGTCAGTTCTGGGACAAATCCAGCAGCAGCACAAGATCCCTACCACTGCTTTCACATTCCCTGTGCTCAGCTGTGTTCCTGCAGCCTGGCACAAGGTCTGTGCAGCCCATAGCTTGGGGACAGCCAGGGAGGCTGGTGGCAGTGCCAGCAAGGCAGCCAGTGGGCTGGAAGTGCCTGGTCTCCCACCCCAGACTCATGCCAAACATCTGCAGGAGGCAGGGGCTGGCTCCTGCCCAGCTCTGGTGGAAAAACAACCAGGGAAGGAGGTTCGTGCAAGGGTCAGCCCATCCAGCACGCCTGCCATTTGGGGTGGGGCACCCCAATCCTGCAGGGTGGAGTGACACGCTGCCCTCAGATGGTCATGCTGGAGCCCTCGGCACCCTCAGCTCTGCTATGCAGCCTCCAGCATGGCAAGGCACAGCACCGTGGGGACACTGGCTGACACACCCAGGGTGACATGGAATCTCAGTGACAAAGAGAGGGTCTGTCAGCCATGGTTCATTAGCTACTCCCTCATCCCCCACCCCCACCAAGGCTGATTTGGCACCAGGACCCAATGAGAGGGGACGTGGAGAAACAAGTCCCTTATTTTGACTTTAGGAAAACTCAGTGGAGCATCCCTGTGTCCAGCCTGGCTGTTGACATGTTGTGATGGGCTCTGGACAGTTTCTAAGCAGCAGTTGAGCATCTTGGGGCTTTGCCTGAACCTGGGGGAACACTCCACACCTCTTAGGGCCCCATGCCAGGGCAGGGCTAAGCCACTTCTCCAGTAGCACTGCAGGTTTAAAGCTTTTGGAAATGCTGCCCTAATGGGTTCCCTGCATGCCTGGGGGACGTACCCCACTCACAGCCCTCCCAAGCTAGCTGAGGCTGCATTTGAAGCCTGAGAATGTCAGCCTTTCCCAGGACATGGTGTTCCTGCTGGTGAAGAACACAGATTGGGAGATTGCTCCCAGCCTCCTCTTAACCCATGGCCACACTCCCAATTCCCTGGTGGCATCTCCAGCAGCCGGCTCGCTGACAGCATCGTGGTAGGGCTGGCCCTGCTTTCTAGTAAAGCCAAACCTCCTGCTGGCATTCCTGGTCCCCTCAGGGCTCACCCACTGCCACCCCATCCTGTCCTGAATCCCAGGCCAGGCCCAACCCCAAACCATAGACCCCCCAGCTCCCTTCCAGCCAGTTAATTCTCCCATCCACTAATATTTTTTTGAGGGATTTCGGGGAATTTACACCTCACCACAGATATTTTCCTTGGAGAGGGACCAGCGTAAACGTTTGCATTCCTTGCCTATGCAAACAGGACCCTGGAAACTTCTGCCCCTGGGGACACCAAGGGCTAAGGAACAGTGATGCCCTGCCTTTGACCCCAGCAGGGTCAGCATGAAGCCACAGCCCCCTAGCCCCAGAACAGCCTCCCCGAGGGATAATTCTCCTCCTGGGTTGCTGCCAGCTACACGCTTATTTACTGGGCACAAAGGAGAGAAGAAGGATCAACCTTCCCCAGCCTTTGCGGGGGACACACACCCCGACGCCCAGCTCTGCTTCCCTGGCCACGCTGCTGGGTGTGTTTGGTTCCTGCTCCTCAGGTACCAGCACCCCACTGCTGGGGAGGGAAATGCCACCTTGCCTGCGTGCCCTGAGCAGGATGGGGCACCTCTTCCCTGCGCCCCTTCTCTGCCCCCCTTGGCCCCTTTTCATCCCCCAGCCCCTCTCTTACCCCTCCACCGCCCTTCTCCCCCCCGCAACCTGCGCTTTTATCCCGGCTCGGATAACGCGTTGCATAAACCCTGTTGCACATGCCTCTGCCCCGTGTTGCCGTGGCTGCCCCGCCGCGGTGCCACCCCCGGGCGGTGTCCGTCCGTGTGTCCCTGTGTCCGTGTGTCCGCCCCAGAGCCCACACGGTTAACACGGCCCCGGCCCGGCCCCCCCTGGCCATTGGCTCCCCCGCCGCAGCCCCGCAGCTATTTCTTGTCCGCCCGGCTCGGAGGTGACAGCAGCAGGCGACAGCAGCGCTCGTCCCCGCCGCTGGCCCCGGGCGGACAGGGGGTGCCAGCGCCCCACCATGGGGGGCTCCTCCCGCACCGCGTGGATTCTGCCCCTTTTCCTGGCTGGGCTCGTCCAGCCGGGGTGGAGTGAGGAGAGGGAGAAGGTAAGAGGAAGGGGACACCCCCACGGGGGTCTGTGGAAGGGGGTGGTGGGCTGGGTTGTGTGACACCCTGGGGACCCGCCTGTCCTCAGGGCTCTCTGCAGGGCTCGCTGGAGCAGGAGTGGGGCACGGTGGCCCTACGGCAGCCCCCTCTACGCTCACAAAACACACGGGGTGGGGGGTTTCCCGAGGTAGTTCTTAACAAGGGCCAAGAATCACTGTGCTGGGGTTGGGGACGGATGAGGACAGAGCCACGTGTCCCCCCGGTGACCTCACCAGGGGCAGCCCACGGGGATTTTCTTCCACGCACAGTGTCCAGGGGGGTTCCCCAGCTCTTGAAGGGTGCAGAGGCCACTATCTTTGCACAGCCCAGCAGGCAGGGGATGGGGGTGAGTGTGACTCCCCCAAGTCCGGCTCTCCACCCTGCCTGCCGGGACCCCACAGCCCCACGGAGCCTCCACTCCCTGGGCACAGCTCCTGTGACTTCACCTCCTGCCAGCTCCTAAAATAGCCCCTTGCCTAAGCAAGGGGCACTTGCCTGAACCAGTGTCTCCTGTTGGGGACAGCAGATGGTCTCCACTGAGTTAGCCCCTGTGGCCCCGCACGCAGGGGCTGCTCCAGCCCGGCCCTTCTTGGTCTATTCCCGGTCTCACCCTGACCCTCCTGTGCTGCCCCTGCTGCCCAGGGGTTGTGGGGAGGTGCTGGGTCCTGCTCATTCGCCCACAGCCCCGGGAGACTGGAGCTGGCCTCCCCCTGCGCTCCTGCTGCTTTCCAGCCTCTCCCCTTCCTGCCGCTCCCTGGCCAGTAAACATTCCCCCAGCTGGAGCTGGGACTGCTGCCCGGGCGTGCACATGTGTGTACACACGTGTGCATCTGCATGCACAAGCCAGCTTGTCCCACCACAGTGACCTTGACATGCTGGAGCCTGGCTGCTACCAGGGGCATTGGGGACAGGGGACACAAGGCTGGCAGCTGCCCTTGCAGCCAGTGCCAGGGCTGGGCGTTCTGCTCTGCTGGCTGTGGGGATGGGGAATGGCACAGCTGGCAGCCCCCCAGCCCACTCCCATGGGATGTTCCTTGCCCCACAGGTGGATTGCTACAAGCCTGTGAAGGACACCATCTACAGCTATGGGGCCATGGCCATCGATGGGGATGAGTATATCCCCTTTGAGAGGTACAAGGGGAAGACGGTGCTCTTCGTCAACGTGGCCACGTACTGAGGCCTGACCCTGCAGTATGTTGGTAAGAGCCCTGTGGGGCAAAGGCACCCTGGGGTCAGGACAGGCAGTCCAGGAGCAATTGGCATCACCCAGGTGTGCAGCCTTTGGCACATCCCACTGCGGGGAGGGATAACATGTTCCAAGGGAGGTGGGTGCAGGTGCAGGGCTATGCCTGATCCTGTTAACCCATGCCTGGCTCTGCTTGCATGCAGAACTGAATGCACTACAAGATGAGCTGAGAAATCAGGGGCTCGTGGTCCTTGGCTTCCCCTCCAACCAATTTGGGAAGCAGGAACCTGGCCAGAACTCAGAGATCCTCCCTGCGCTAAAGTGAGTACTGTGGTGGGGGTTGTGGGGTACCTGATCCCCCTCAGCTGTGCTGGGGTCCCCAGCCAGGTGGTGGGTGCATAGGCTGCAGTTCTGCTGGCTGTGACCTCCTTCCCAGCCTGGGCCTGTGGCCCCCAAAACAAGGGCTTGTGGCATCTCCTCCCCACTCTTGTGCAACATCCAGAACTGTCCACTGCACAACCTCCTGCCCACCCTCCCCTTGCAGGCACGTCCGGCCAGGAGGCGGCTTCGTTCCCAATTTCCAGCTCTTCCAGAAGGGGGATGTGAATGGGGCCAAGGAGCAGAAGGTCTTCACCTTCCTGAAGGTGGGTGCCATGGCAGGGGCTGATGAGGAGGCAGCACCCAGGTTGGTTTTTGGAGGGGCAAAGCAGTGATGCACTGGCCTTCAATTGCAGAACGCCTGTCCCCCGGTGACAGAGGAGTTTGGGAATCCCAACAAACTTTTCTGGGAGCCTCTGCGGATCCATGACATCAAGTGGAACTTTGAGAAGTTCCTGGTGAGCCCCGAAGGCGTGCCTGTCATGCGCTGGTACCATCGTGCCAACATTGAGGTCGTGAAGAACGACATCATCGCCTACCTGAGGCAGCGGCAGCAGGAGCAGAACCCTCAGGAGCAGTCGGACGAGTAGAGCTGGCACAAGCATCAGTGTTCCCCGAAAGCTGCTTCCCCATCCATTCCCTCCCAGGATGTTCTCCAGCAGCAGGTGCCACACACTGCCCCTCCCTTGCTGCCGTCTCTGGCACCACCCCAGCCAGGATGCTGGGCTGGGCAACCCTGTGTCAGAGACCTCAGTGATAGGAGTGGGATGTTTCCAACAACCCTGCGTCCCCCCTCCACCCCGGTGATGATGTCTCCTGGCCTCCAGCTTGCCCGCTGTGCTCCACCATCCCCAGCAGGGGGAGGATGCAGGAGCCGGCTGCCCCCGGAGCAGAAGACCACGTCTCCATGAAGGCTCAGCCCGAAAGCCCCGGCACGGGGCGGGCCTGGCCTGATCCTGCCGAGCACGAAGCAGCTCTTCAGTGCATTCAAGCTGCCCGTGGTTCTGGCGCACAGACGTGCTGCTCTCCCGGTCGGGGGCAGCTGGCCCCTCGTCCCCCCCCGCCCCCGAAACATCAAATAAAGGCTCTGCAAACGCACAGCCCCACTTCTTGGATGGGGTGAGGGGGGAAGAGAGGGCAGCACAGCTGTTCCCAGGACAACTGCAGACAAGGATTTATCATCACAGTCCAGCATTTGGGGAGAGGATGGGGAGAGGGCATAGAGGTGGGCGAAAGGGGCTGGAAGTGGGATGTGGAACAATCCCCAGTGAGGAGCATTCCGGGCTCAGTGTCTCCTGCTGTCACATATGTGACAGCCATACTTACTCAAATAGGGTTGTGTTTGTTTGTTTCTCCTCCAGACCTGTTTTCTGGAGCAAGATTTGCTGTGTGCAATGTGAAAGACTGTCCCCAAGGCCACTGCTGCATGGAGACGCAGACAGGACAGTCGGGGCCTCCCTACCTTGAAGAGGTGGGAGGCAGGAGAGGGAAGGGCAAGGGGCTGAGCCCACTGCCCAGAGCGAGGTGGGGGCACGCACTTGGGGCAATAGATCCTGGGGTGCCCAAGCAAGGGCTGGGGACCCCTTGTGCTTACTCTGGCCCTGTGCTACATGGCCCTGAGCACATGAAGACCAGCAGCCCTGGTGTCCCTCCCTGTCCCCATGCAGAGGCTGCCCCAGAGGAAGCAGCTTTCAAGATAAAACCAGAGAGACTCAGCCACACTTCAGTCCTTAAATAAATACAAATACACCAACCAGGCTCAGGTGGGGCTATGGCTGCGGCCAGCACCTGCCTGCGAGTGTGGGATCTCCCACAGCCAGGAGAGTCCCTGCTGTCACCCGCTCCTCCAGGGGCTGAACCCAAGCCCCTGGACCAGGGCAGCTCCTGGCACGCTCCTGGGAAATGCTGGCTCCTCTTCCCCAAAGACCCAGCTCAGTTCTACAGCGATGCCAGGCCCGACGCCTCGTGGGGAAAGGGATGGCTGCAGGGGACTGACCCTGCACTGGCCGCCACCACGATGGCACCTCCGGTCCCTCCTTCATGATTTCCTTGGGGGGATGCACTGCCAAGCTGCTCCAGGCCATGAGTGCAGCCACATGCACCACATGTCCACGCACAGGGATCGGCAGCCGGAGGAAGCTCCTGGGTACACACACACGGGCACACACACACACCCTACTCCTCTTGCAGTGGTGTTGGAGCGCAGCCGGTCCTTGGCGTTAGGGCAATCCGGGACCTCCCTGTTCTGGGACACAAGACAGGGGTGGAAGGGGGTAAGTGCAGCTCTACAAGCCCAAACAAGCCCCAAGGGAGGGATGGCAGCCACAGCACAGCTGTTATCCCCAAGCATCAGCTGCTAGAACCCCCTGAGCTTTTGGGGCTCAGCCTGACTTCAGGTGCTGAGAGGATGCTGGCAGGGATGCATCAGGAACTAAGCCCACAGCACAATCATCCCCTTGGCTGATGAGAGGGGAAATGACCACTGCCTGGAAAGATAAATCCCCATCCCTCCCTCCTGTGTTTACCAAAGCACCGAGGGGCTCAGGGTGAAGGACAGGGGCACCCCTGCCACCAGGGGTCTGAGCCTTACCCAAGTCCTTGGGGACTGGTTTCACCCCAGCCACTGCTTGGGCATTCTGGCTGCGAGCCATGGCACAGGGTGGGCGCCAAGGGTACTCGGGCTGTGGGAGAAGATGGAACAGAAAGAATGAATTATCAGGGCTGCGAATCATGAGGCTTCCTGATTGACTGCCAGGTTGTGAGGAGGAGGAGAGGGAGGAAGGGGGCTGAGCAGTCAGATGCTAACAGGACACATGCACTCAGCTCCCTGCTCTGTGACTCAGTGGCCCTGGAGGAGCTGCTTGCTTGGCAGTGAGTCCTGGACCCACTCACATGGGACCCTCTGCCCCGCCTCATGCTGGCACAGGTAGACACTCACCGGGGGGAAATGCTGGAAGTTCTGTGCCGGTGTGTGCTCGCTGGGCACGGCTGGTGGGTATCGGATCTGCTGCCACTCATCGAAGCCGTGGTACATGGGGTGAGCCATGGGGGGACTGTACTGGTACTGGTACATGGGGCAGGCAGGGCCCAGTGGCCCTGGCACTGGCTCGGGGTGCAGCCTCTCTCCAGAAGCCTGTGAGAAACCAGGATTACATGATGGGGAGATCCTGAGATCAGTTTACCACCACCACTACTATCACCTGGCTAAGAGGTGCCAGGCTTGCAGCCCCAAATCCCTCTGCCTAAGCAGGGTTTCTTCCCATCCCCACCTGTTTGTGCTGTTTCAGCAGCTTCTTCAGCTTCTCCTTCTCCTCCTTCTCCCTCTGGCAGTCGTCCTTGGAGGCTCGTAGCTGAGAGCAAGGGGAGTTAGTGCAGAACCCACCCTGCCATCCCCATGTCTGTGTGATGAGTGAAAGGAGATGCCCTAGCAGTGACATGCAGCAAAAAACACATCCCTCTGGCCTTCCTGTCCTCCCTCTGCCCCTGCTCTTAGGGGCTCATAGGTATAGGGACTGTGACACTGGGGACAAGCACCTCTGGGAGCAGACACAGTGCTCCCAGTGCTGCTGGTGACACCCAGCCCCTGCTCTGAGGTGGATACGGGGGCTGTGACACTGGGGATGAGCACTTCTGACACACACAGGGTTGACATGGGGCTCTTGGAATGCTGGTGGTGGCAGCCAGCACTGCTCACCTGGTTGTTGGAGAGGACCAACTGCTTCTGCAGCTTTTCCAGATGCTGCTTCAGCTCTTCCTTCTCCTCATTCATCCTCTCCCTGTCACTCCGCTCCCGCTGAAAGTCTTCCTCAAAAATTTTCACCTGGCAGGACAGAGGAATGTGTGTGCACCTGGATGAGGGCAGACACCTCCCCCAAGCACTCCTATCCTTGACCCCACCAGCTACACCAAGCAGGAGGCACGAGGGCTGTGGTCCTTCCAGCCAAAGGCCTGGAGGATGCTGAGCTCAGTCCTCAATCCCCACCACCACAGCACTGACACCCACTCAGCTGCTGGACTTTTCCTGCCCACACCAGGCTCTTTGGGAGGTCCAGAACATGTAGCTCCTTCCCTGCCACCAGTGGCTCAGTGTCCTGCCCTACCTGCTGTTTGAGTAGCTCGTTTTGGGTCAGCAGCTCCTGCTGTGGCAGCTTCCCCACTGTCTCCATGGCAAAGATGGGTGGTGGAGAGGCCTGGACGTTCAGGGCCTCTTCTAGAGCCTAGGAGGAAGGGAAGGAAGCATATTCAGAGCAAGGTGCAGTGCCTAGGATGTCTCTGGAGGACCATGGGCAATGCCCAGTATGGGAAGCAGGTGTAACTGGACAGTGCGAGAGGGACAACAGACCCTCCTTGAACCCCCTTTCCTGGGAGCCCAGAGGGATATATGGTGAGCCTCATCTGACACAAGCCTCTGCCTGGGCAAGAGTGGTTTGATCAGGGTCACTTTTGGATTTCAGAGAGGTGAAGAGACTAGAGAACATCAAAGACATTTCCCAGTAAGAGGTTGTGCCCTGGCCCCCACCTTGTTTAGCCTCTGGATCTCCTTTTCCTGGTACTCCCGCTGCCTGGTGACTGGAGCCAGCTGCTCCTGCAGGAACCGCATCCGCTGCTGCAGGTCTCTCACCTCCATGGACAGCCTCTCCTTCTCTGCCTGCAGGACCAGGGGTGTGGGGGAGATCAGCCAGAGCAGGGCAACAGGGCTGGCAGCTCCCTGTCACCCTTCCCAAGGGACTCACCTCCTCTGTTTCGATCCGGGACTTGGCGAGGAGCAGCTTGCGGTCAAAATCCCGTTGCTTTTGTTCCCTCTCTGCCTCCAGCTCTGTCAGTGCCCTGCGGGCCTCGGCCAGCTCCTGGTGCAGGTCCGTGACCTGACAGGAGGGAATGGGGATGTTGGCCTGGAAGGACCCACAAAGCAGGGAAAGGGGGAGCAGGCAGCCCCCAAACTTTCCCCTGCACCGTTTCCTCTGGTCCTCCCAGCCAGCCCCCAGCAGAGGTGTGGCCCCCGAGCACCCAGCCCTGAGCACCCAGCCCTACCTTCTGCTCGTACTTCTGCTTCATGGTGCGGAAATGCTGATCCCACTGTTTATTGACCTCCAGTAGCTGCAGGGAGAGAGGAATGGCTGAACAGGAGTCCAAATCCTGCTCCGAGCCAGCTGTGGCAGTCCCCAGCAGACTCCTGTCATGAAAGCACCTCGGGGATCAACTGGATGGAGATCCCAGCTCCAACAGTGCTTCCCTGCGGCTCCACAGCCCTGCCCCAGTCTCTTGGTGCCATCCCAGCCCTGTGCCCCTGCTGCCCACTCCCCGCCTCCTTGGCAGTGCCTCCCTCCCAGCCTGGTCCTCACCTCCCTGCGCTGGTGCTCCAGGATCTTCACCTTCTTTTCCTTGGCTTCCAGCTCTTCTCTGCCCGGCGCCTTCTCCACCATGGCCCCGCTCTGCTGGACGCGCACGGGGGGGGGGACCCTCAGGGCTTTTGTGGAGGCTGTGCCCAAGGCCGGCTAAACTCGAGCCAGTTCCCCTCCCATGGCCTCTCCCATCCCCTTGAGACCCTGAGAAGTCTTGCTGGTCACACTGGGACAAACTGGGGGCTCGATGAGGCCACCTTTGCTGATGTGTCAGCGGGCTCCCTGCCTCCTTCCCAGCCCTGTCCAAGGCGATGCTGCCTCCTCACCTGCTGCTGCTCAGCAGCTTCTCTCTTCCCACTGTCCTGGCTGCTCAGTGTCACCATTCTCCGGAGCTCCTGGTTCTCACACCTGTGTGCAGGGAGGGACAGGTCAGTGGGAAGAAGCTCCCAGGGCAGTTCTGTCCCCCTCCACACAGCCCACCCTCACCTGAGCTTTTCCAGAGCCTGGTTTCTCTGCTCCAGGTCCCGCTCTAGCTTGGTGCGCAGTTCCTTGTTCTCACTGTGCAGTGTCTCACACAGTGTCTGTCACAGGAGGGTGAACACTGTCAGCATGAGGACTGTGGGCAGCCCCAGGAGCCTGCCAGGCCACCCACCTCCCACCAAGCCCTGGCATGGAGGTGGGTGTGCACATCAGGGTGGGCAGGAGGGGTTGGTGGGAAAAAACAGAAGGGGGAAAATGCCCAGGAAGAGCCAGGCCAGCCCTTGCTCACCTGCAGGAATGAGGTTCTCTGCTCATTCTTGTGCACCTTGGAGGCCAAGCGCTTGAGCTCAGAGGCCATGTAGCCCATGCGCACGAAGACCTGGTCCTTGCTGGCCTCCTTGGCACAGCCACTCAGTGTGTTCTCCAACTGCTGCAGCTGGGGCAGCAGGTTGGCATCCTCGTTCAGCGGCTGCTCCAAGTCCTGGGAATGGGATGAAATGCAGTCAGACCACTTCAAGGAGCACTGCAAAGTTCCCTCTTGGGATAAGTCAGCCTTGCCTCCCACCCGGGGCTGTGGTGGGGAGCCAGGACAGCACCAAGTCACTCTGCAACAAGCCCTCAGTATGCTGAAAAACTGTGTCGGCTTGTAAAGATCTGATTCCCAGCTGCTGGACATGGGACATCAAGTCCTTGGGTGGAAGAGAGTATTATGGCAGCAGTTATCCCAGCCCATGGATCCCCTGTGCTCCGTGGTAGTCTGTGCAGACCACACTCTCTATTCACTGATAGCAACAGAGGCATCTTCACCCCTTCTCTCTTCTCTACCCAAGCTCTCCTCATGGGCACCAAGACTAGAAATCCCAGCTCCCGAGACTGTCCTCTCCATGTATGCCCTGGTCTGTGCTGGAAGGGGTGGTCTTACCCAATCCCCATCTTATCCTCTTGTTTTCCCTTGGGGTTTCCCTGCTGTTGTGCCACACCAGGCACCAGGAAACTGAGCTCCTTGGCAGTTGGCAGCCAAGAGGGTGATGTACAGGATTTAAACAATTACCAGAAAAGCCTGGATCAGGGCACACCCACCAGTGTCAGGGCGTACCTCTACCCACGAATGGGGGGTGTCCCCCAGAGGTTTGTGCTCCCTTGGTGTGGCTGGTTAACTCCTCCATTGCCTGGGAGACACTGCCAGCACAACAGAGCACAGCTGGCACACGCAGCACTGCTGGGGAGGAGGTGGGGATGCACTGCCACACCTTTGCCTGTTCCACTCCCAGCCCCACTGACTCACCTGCTGCCTGTGGGAATGCCCTCGGTGGCATCACACAGGACCAGGAGCTCAGTGTGTCCCCAGCACCCTGACCCTGGGGTTTACAGCCCCGAAACTGCCGTGGGAGGGGGTGTGTGGGGCACAGCACAGCCAGCTCCTCACCAAGGGGAAGCAGTGAGGACCCAAGCCCCACTGGAGTGCTGGGAAGGCCCTGGTGTGAGCACAGGACTGGGACTCAGCTCAGGCACCAGCAGGTGATCACCAAGCAGATGACATCCCATTCTCCATCACCCCATGGCTGCACCACAGCAGGGTCCAACAAGACTCCACCTCTCCTAGAGCCCCTCTGGCCAATATGAACAGGAATGTTCAACAAGAGCACATCCTCTTACTGGTACCATGCAGTGCAACCTGATGTTCAGTCCTCTTGGGCTCCCCATCCCTTCTCCCCTCCTTTCCAGCACACAGGAAAAGCCAGAGCAGGACAGGACAGGGCAGTGACAGACAGGGGGACTTCAGGTGGCAACAAATGGAGCACAAAAAGGTGCCTTGGCTAGACCAGACCCTGTCAGCAATGATGGGGCTTGGAGACCCAGTTCTCCCACTCAGTGTGGGTGAACATCTGAGCTTCACTGAGAGCTACTTGGGTTGACACAGCCCTTCCTGTCACTGCTGTGTGACATCTGCAGACACCAGTGCCCCATCTGTCTGCGGCTGCTTCACTGGCCCCATGCCCAGGCAGCCTAGACAGGCCACTTGTTTTTGAAAGCTCTTGCCCAGTTTATCCCTCCTCCGTGGCTTGCCTAAGGGCTGCCACGACATGGGTCTGTCAGCCCTGCCTGTGCCTGCTGGGGCACAGCACTGCCTGCCTGCACACTCCCAAACGCCCAGCACCACCACACCGACTCCCCAAATCCCACAGGCACCAGGGCCACTCACCCCTCTCCTGCTCTCCTGGGGAAAGCCCTGCGCTTCGACGGTGACAATCTCAAACTCTGAGGAGGACCCCTGCAAGAGGAGGCAGCCAGGTCAGGGCTCCCAAGGGAATACCAGCCCAGGATGTCCACCATGAGAAAGTCATGAGGAGTACAGCAGGGAAGCTGACTGTTTCAGGTTTATCCCTGTTTCTAGAGGCTAAAGGCTGCCTCCTTTTCCTTTAACTAGATGGAGAGTCCCTCCCTCTGGCCATGCCAGCACCAGCTCCCACATTCACCAGACTCACACTTGGAGGTGATTTCCGTACTTCCACGTCTGACTGGGTGCTGCCTGGGGTTGCCCGTGTGAAGCTGGGATCAGGGCCAACAGCTGCAGAGAGGGAAGAGGATGTAGACATGAGCCTTTTGGAGAGCAGGGCTTCCCCCTACTTGGGATGCAGAGAGCGGATCCCTGCAAGGTCAGGCACCAAAGGATGGTTTCTAACCCAGCTATGGGGATGGGACAGAAATCTCCTTCTAGAAGGGAAGATGGCACTTCAGAGATGACAGGGCTTCAAAGGAGCTTCATAAAAATCTCATGCACACCCCTTCCCTTCCCCCAAGCCCAGGATTTCAAGCCATCAGGTTATTTCTCCCTTTTGAACCTCACATCTCTTACCTGCAGTTTTCACCAAGTCCTCCAAGGAAGATGATGCCATCAGCATTTTGTTGTCCTTCACAAGGTCCTCCGCCTTCTGCCGCAGTTTGGATGCCTCGACCTGGGACTCTTCCAGAAGCTCTCCTGTTGTGGGCAACAGAAGGATGCTCAGCTTCCTTTCCCGAGTGCCTGCCCTCCAGCAGCCCTATTCACCAGCACCAAACACCCTATTTGGGTGGAGCAGTGCCCAGAATAGTCCTTCTTCATCCAGAAACAACTTTTCTGGGACAAATCCAATGGCAAAGCTGTATCAGTGACTCACTGGCTTCAGAAACCCCCATGCTGACACATAGAGGAGGTAGAAGGGCAGCAGAGCAGCAGTGTGACTCTTATAGGTCTCCTCCACTTCCCAAAAGAGATTAATTTAAACCAAGGTGGTGGCCCAAGGGGTTGAGCCTCCCCATTCTGGGGTCTGGCACCAGCAATACAATCCTCCCCCAACCCTGGTTGGCTGCTGCCACACCAGCAGATCCCAGTGACAGGTAAGGCCATGGTGACACAACAGGAATCACGAGGCAGGTGGAAATTTGGCTGCAGAAGCGGGACTCGAAAGGGGAAGCTGGGTCACGAGACCGAAAGCAAAACTGGGGGTGGGGAGAAGACGGTCAAGGACAAGAAGGGGGGTGGCCCAGCTAGGCTGGAGCATTTCCACACTGGCACGTCCCTGCTGGCAGAGAGCATCCAAGACCAGGGTCTTTGAGCAGCACCTGGGAAAAGCCCCTGACCCAAAAGGGCTTGTAGAAGGTGGGAGTTTTCATCAAAAGCAGAACAGATCCCAGCACCTGTGAACACCAAGAAACTGACCTAGCTCCAGTACTTGTTTTTTCTTTCCAGCTATTTATCCCACTTTAAAGCACCCTAGAAATTCAGCAGAACCCTTGCTCCCTATGCATATCCATGTGAAAAAGCTCAGACATCCTCCTCAACCCAGATACTGCCTCAGTGCTCAGACTCCCAGTTTCCAGCAGCACTCTTCCTCAACCAAGCAAGAAACCCCCAGGCTCGGTGGGCACAGGCTGGGCTGCCCCAAAGGCAAACCCCATCCCCCTGGCATGCAGCAGTTACCGATAGACTTGATCCCCTGCATCTTCTCCTTCAGCCGGGTGTTCTCCTCCACCAGCCGCTCCAGGGCCGTGGATCCATTCTCCTCTGAGCCCCCACCAGGGTCGTAGATGCGGTAAGGTCCTCTCCCTTCCATGCCTGCTCTTCAGTCGTCTACCTCCCAACTGGGCATCCCTGCAAGGCAGTGGAGCAGTGTCACCTTCCTCTGGCTCCAGACAGTGCCACAGTCCCCTGGTCCCAATCCTGTGGGGGCCTGGGGTGCTGTGCAGGTGGAGACAGCACTGCCTCACTGCTTACCAGCCAGCAACAAGTGTCCCAGGTGAAGGCACTCCCCCCCCCAGCCCTGCTTGGGGTGAACATGTCAGGGTGACTCACAGCCATGAGAAGTGTCATGAGAAGAGGAGGCATCACCAGCAGCCCCACTCAGGGCTGGCTCTCACCGCTGTGGGGCATGGGAATCGTGGAGGAGGTTGCAACCACTGGTTGCTGCATTCCAGCATTCCAGGGATGGAGCATCCACCCACACCAGTGCAAACCTGGACACTAACACCAGGACATCCTGCTCAACATACAGTGTTTTTGTGGGGCATAAAAGTTTGTGGAGGGGCACTGTCTGCAGCCCCAAAAACCTTAACCTGCAGCTGGGGGAAAACTTGGGGAGCATTTCAGGGATGAGCCCCAGGAACCAGGCAGGGACCTGCTCTGCCCTCCAGCTCAGCCAGAAAAACCAGCTGTCAACAGCACTGCTTCCTGAATCCAGCACAGGGAACAGCCAGGCATGTGCTGGGCTGGGAGCAAAGTCCAAGAAGAGGAATGACCCACAAGCAGCATGCTTGTTTTCTCAGCTCTTTGCATTTGTGGGTGGTCTAAGGCCTCCCCTTTGCTGAGGTCTGGCCTGGGGACAGCTGGGCAAGATCCTGGCTCCAGGTCTAACCCATCTCCTGGGGGGATAAAGCAGCTGCAGTGAATCACAGTACAGCTTATCATAACTATCTCCCTTGACGCCAGCTCCATAACAGGGAGCAGAGCAGCAGCTGAGAAGGTCCCAGTGCCAGCTGGAGCTGGGGTGCTGCCTGGGGGCACAACAGGAGCACCCCAAAGTGCTCTTCCCCCCGCCAAGACAGCTGGGTGCTAGCAAGCAGGAGGGGGCTGAGTGGATGCATTTTGAAAGGAGAAGGGGCAGCCTGTGCCTGAAACTGTCTCAACCTCAGACTAATGCTCACACCACAAGCGATCCAGACTGATCTCTGGTCAGGATGACCTGCCTGCCAGGGAGTGGCAGGGACTTTCCAGATGACAACTGCCACCTGGAAGCATCCACAACTGGAGCAGCAATTAATGCCTCCCTCAGTGGCAGGCAATTAGGCCTGGCCTCAGCAGCAGTCTCCTTCTGAGAGAGGCACTGATGGGTCTTACCATCCTCCTGCCCTGTGGGTGCTGCCAAGCCTCTGACTGCCTTTAACCCCATCCCAAGCAGCTGGAGGTGGTGATCACCAGGATCTGTCCTTCAGTGGTGTGGGGAGAGCTGAGGAGCAGCTATTCCTGGAGCTCAGAGCAGCTGAGAGGAAGCTGTGGAAGAACTGGGGCCATTTCTGTCCTGTGGGTCCCAGTGATAAGCAGCACTGTCACAGCCAGTATGAAATAGAGGGGAGGTTTGGATTAGGTATTAGGAAGAAATTCTTTACTGTGAGGGTGGTGAAGCACCAGAACAGGCTGCCCAGAGCAGCTGTGGATGTCCTGTCCCTGAAATTGTTCAAGGCCAGGTTGGACGGGGCTTGGAGCAACCTGATCTAGTGAGAAGTGTTCCCTCCCATGAGAGGGCATTGGATCTTTAAGGTCCCTTCCCACTCAAACCATTCCAGGATTTCATGAAAACCCCCATAGTCTGTCACAGGATGGGGAAAACTGGAGCAAACCTGCCACTGGGCAGGACAGAACCCAGTGTGGAGGCACACAGGTAGCCCAGTGGCAGGTAAATGCTGTGACCTGATTGGGATGGCACCACAGGTAGACTGCGGATCCGAGCCTGTTCCTCACTGGTGTCCAGTCATCATGTGCTGCTCCAGATCTGGGGCTCTCAAAAAAGCTGGTAGCAAACCCATCTTGCATCTTGTGGGACATCTGTGTTCTCCACTGGGACGAGCCCAGGTGTGGATTGAGGAAGGCAGGGACAAGCTGCCCTCTTGTGTAGTACCATTTCCCCATGTGGCTTTGCAGCAGCATGAAGCACCAGCCTCCATTCTCTTACACTCCAGACCCCAAACCTGGAGGTTTTCTGCCTTGCCCCACAGCACACAAGGATGGTCCCTGGCCTCTGCAGGAATCCCTCAACCCAGCTGCATGACCAGCTTGCCAACCAGCAGAGCTCACTCATGGTGACCCCATATTCTTCCAGCCCCAAGCTTCTCCCTCTGCTATGTCCAATTCTCAAGATTTTATCAAGAATTTTTGTATCCCAGGTCTGCATCCCACCAGGGAGATTGCAGCAGAGGGGCCACAGGAGCTGTTTTCCGACAGCAGCCTGGGACAGGAACTGAATTATCTCCAGCTGACAAAAGCAGAGACCAGCCACAAATTCACCAGCAAACAATACCCAGAAAGAGGGAGGGGTTTCCGCAGCACCGGGGTCACGGCGGGTTTCCCTGGAGCAAAGGCACAGCCCAATTTCTGCAAGGGGCCGCTGGGACAGAGCTGTCACCATGGAAACCAGGTCACTCATCCCAGTCCCGGTTTGTTTGTTTCCTCTCTTAAGAGTTCTGTTGGGTGAATTTACAGTGAAAAATCTCACTTCTGTAAAAACACTGGGTGAGGAGAGATGGGACCATAGACCAGCACCTAGTGGTGACAAGGAAAACATGACTGCCACAAACTCCAGCAGAAACCACTGAACCACCAGAAAACACTTCCCTCTTTGCCAGTCAACAGTTCCTAAGCTAATCTGACAGAATTTCAGAGCTCTGGGGGCTGAGGGTCAGGCACAGACCGTGGCTGCCTGCCTGTAGCTCGCAGGCTCTGTGCCCAGTCATTGGCAGAACTGCCAGAGGGTCACCCAGGGGCATTACTGGTTCCAAGCAGGGCACCAAGACCTTTAGGTAGTAAATTCTTATGACAACTCAGCAAAAGTAGAGAATGAGAGTGTGAGTGGGCAGGAGAGACTCACGGGTGAGGATGAAAGCAGAGTGGAATTTAAATAGCTGTGCTGTGGCTTGGAAATGAGCGGAACTGTCAGTGCTGTCACCCAGGATGACATGCATCACTGACATGGCCATCACTGTACCAGCCATGCAGAAGGATGTGATTCCTGCATTAAAATCACTGAGCAGCCGAAGATCACAAGGCAGAGGGTGCAGATCCTGTGCAGAGAGTGAGCTGGCACTGCTGGAGGTTTGCTTTGGGCAGTGAGCCCTGGGGTGGGGACCAGCCTCCCAAAGCTGAGGGTTTGGCAGCCCATCAATTCCCATCCTGTGATCCGTGGTGGGGGCTCAGCCCAGCCCTTAGGAGAACGGGGTTTTCCTTACTCCAGCCCACAACAATCCCAGGAAGCCTCCTCCAACCCAGGATCGTAGGAGGTGAAAGTAAATCCCTGAAGGCTGCCAGCACAATTTTCCCATGACCGGGACTGCTGGGTCCCCAGCATCCCTCCTCAGAAGGAAAGGAAAAGCTATTCAGATAGACACTATGGAAGGATTTTGTTGTCTGATCATTTTACTGGAAATCAGCAAAACCCCACAGCTCCCAGCCCAGTTTTGTTTTCCTCTCCAGAGCTCCAGTCGCTCCCCAGACCAGGGATAACCAGGCTCCTGAACTGGTCCCATTTGCAGAGAAGCAAAAGCAGAGCTGGATTTAGGAGGCAACAATAAGAAGGAGACTTTCTGGCCACTGCGGTCCACGGGGCTGGGAGTAATAAAAGATGAGGAAAGCAGGCATTGCAAGGCTCAAGTCATAAAGGGAAGAGCCTGAACCTCCACTTGAAGCATTTTCCTTTCCAGCCTATTTAGCCACAAAGAGAGAGTGGGGAAGGCAAGAGCCCTACACAAAACACAGCAAGTATAACAGATGTCCTCCAGCTAGAAATCCCACTCTTGCCTCAGAAACCCAGCTCCTGCAGAGGCTTCACAAAACAACCTGCTTCTGATGAGGCTGCTCATGAGGAAAATAAAGCATTTCCCCGGATCTGGCAGGTCTACAGACACAGCTGCAGAGCTCCTCAGGGTGGGCCCAAGCTCCAGCACTGGCAGGACAGGCAGCCAGACGTGGTGATGGTGCTCCCCTGGGCAGCACGGTGGGGGTTTAATGCAAAACCCCATCTTCTGCTGCAAGGACATCTGGCTCATGCTGCCTGCTCCACTTCTCCCTGCAGAGCTCAGTAACATCATGGCTGCTCATCACAGCACTCCAAAGCAGAGCAAGGCACAGCCATCCCTTTTCCTTCCTTCCTTCCAAGCTACTCCTGTTCAACCTGGTGCGCTTCAGCCTGCAACAACTAAGCAGCAGCAAATAGTGGCACGACAAAGCTACATCAGCAGAGCTTCCTCTGTCACCCAAAGCATAAGAATTGCTGCTTTAAAACAAAATCTGCAACGCTACAAGAGTAGATGGTTGTTTCCTCCACCCATGAATGTTTTGTACCAGCTGCTGCCAAACAACAGCCCAGAGCATGGCACTAAGTAGGTCTGTTTTGCGTAGGTCAGGCCAAAAGGGCACTGTGGGATTTCATGCAGAGCCAGGAATGATGCCAAGGGCTGCAAAAAGCCTCTCCTGTTTTCTTCTTGCTTAGTCCACCTCACTGCAGGCAGCTCTCAAGGATATGCCTGATTGGAGCCAACCGGCCTCTAGAACTCATCTCACTGCCCAAAGTCTGGTCTCCAGAACGTTTCGTCTGGCAGTGCTCTCCATGAAATGTGCACTCCAAAGGAGCCTGTGGCAGCAGGACAGCTGCCACTCCCCCAGGTGATGGGAGTAGCCCATTGAGTGATGGGAATAACCAGCTCCAGGGGAAAGACTCCCTGATATGGGGAGCAACCTGTGCCAGGGGCACAGAGGCACAGGACAGCTGGATCTCTGAGAGGCTCCAGGCCCCAGAGTCCCACTGGGAGCTATTCTCATCCAAAAGCAGAACTGACAGGCAGCATGTCTGCTTGTTTGTTTTGTCTTCCCTCTGCCCTCCGTGGGGGTATTAGCTGGAAGTGAGGGAGGAGGGGAGAGGGGGACAGAAGCTGTGCAACCTCTCCCAAAATAGGAGGATGCTGCCATCCTTGCTCCAGCTATTCCTTCCCCTGGAGAAGCATCCCATGTGGACACACACCGCACCGCTGGACCCGGAGGCAGGAGCCGAAGAGGAAGGAAAACAACGCGGGCAGGATGGTGGTCCTTGGGGACGCCGCAGCCCCCACGGTGGGGGAAACCCACTTACCTGCCCCGGGGGCGACCGCAAGCTCGGGATGGTCGGAGATGCGTGGGCTCGGGAAACGCCGGGGTTGTGCAAGGCGGAGCGAGGGAGGTGCGGGGCGGCCTCCGGGGCTCAGCACCACCCGGGGGGTGCGGGACCCCCGACCCTCCTCCGCTGCCCCCGGGGCTCAGCACCACCAGCACGGGGTGGGGACCCACACAACCAGCCCGACCCCCGCGACAGCGCCCGAGGGGCATCGCCCTGCCCGAGAGAGGGGACACGGAGGCACGACTGTCGCGACAGCCCGCGACACGCGGGGACAGATCCTCGGGAGACGGCGCGGCCCCGGCGGGTACTGGGGGGGGAAGATGCTTCTCTGGGGTCTCCCCCCGGCCGCCCCAGAGATGGGGAACCGGACAGACACGGGCAACACGCATCTCCGAGTCCGCCAGCCATCCCCCCGCTACCCCAGTCGGTGCCCGGGGCACGGATCCCGTCCCCGGGGGCGGCGCGGCCCCGCGCCGCTCCGCGCTCACCTGCCGCACGGGGGGACCGCCGCCGGGATCGGGATCGCGGTCCGGGATCGGGATCGGGGTCGGGATCGGGATTGGGGTCGGGATGGGGATCGGGATGGGGATCGGGACCGGGATGGGGATCGCGGTCCGGGTCCGGGTCGCTTCTCTCCGTCGTGGCCCCGCCCCCGGGAAATTCCCTGCTTGACGGACAGGCGCCGGAGCCAATCAGCGCGCGGCGCGGGCTATAAAAGGCAGGGCGCGGAGGCCCTGGCGAAGGTGTTTGTCATGGCGGAGTTGTAGTTGTCATTTCTGTGTGTGTCCGTTCCCCTGAGGGTCTTTGGGGCCGCGCCCGCCACAGCGGCGCTCTGAGGGACGGCAGGGCCCGGCCTGCCTCCATCGGCTTAGCGAGTGATTCCGCTCGTAGGGGAGCGGCTCTGCCGAGCCCTTCAGCGGCCCTGCCGGCGTGTGGAGGCACAAAATGGCGGGGCCGGGGAGGGACAGCGCTCTGAGGGCTCCCCGAGGGGCCCCGGCGTGGAGGAGGGCGCTGAGGGGAGGCTGCGGCAGCGCCAGCTCTCCCCTCTGTCCTGGCAAAGAGGGGAGTTCCTGTGCGAGCTGACCTCTTGAGAATTCCCCGCCGAGCCTTCGAGTTAGTGATGAACGGGGAAATTACACCCTCTAACCAGAGATCCTTCTGCTCTCTGTGCCGCTGTTGTGATTATCGTGCGCTCGTGGGCCACCAAAATCGGCCTGAGGAGCACGGACCGCAGGGAACGCCACCTGGCTTTGTTCTCTCTGGGACTCGCTCAGCAGCTGCCTCGTTTTATTCCTTGTTTTGGTTTTGCCACAGGGAAGGTGGTGGGTTTTTAAAATACATATCTAAATAAAAACAACGAACCAGGGCAAAGAAATCCTGCTAAAAGCAGTGCTGCTTCTCTCTGCCTTGTGGTCTGGACAGGTCCTCCTCAGGTGACCTGCTGTTGTGTTCGCCAAGGTCCTTCTGTGGAGATCCAGCTGTCCCAGTCCTGGCTTCTTACCCAGCTCTGTTCCCACAGCTCCGCTGCTTCTTGGTGCTTTGATGTTTTGGGTCGTAAAAATTAAAACCCAACAAACTCCTATCCCTGACCTTCCTTGGCTGGCAGCAGGATGTCACCCTGGCAGCCCCTCTGGGTTATGGGAGCTCAGTGGTGCTGGGACCTCGATGTGCTCTTTGTGCTCCGAGGTCTCAGCTGGGGATGAGACAGCAGGACCCCACACACAGGCAATGTCTTCCCTTTTGTTCCCTGAAAGCCTTGTTTTACCCCAGAGGCCCAGTGCTATTCTTTAAACCCTTGGAAAACCCATCTTCAAAGCTAAACACAGTCCCAGAGAAACACAGATTTTTTGTAAGTTAGTGCCTCAGCCCGCACAAAATAACCAAACCCTGCTTATTTCTGAGGAGTGAAGAGGCTGACATTGTTCAGCTTTGCAGCACCCCAAAAGCTGCCTGCCTTCCCCTCACTCCATCTCCCACCAAAAATATCATTGTGTTACTCACCAGGTTGGGTTGTGGAAGGGCTGGGGGCACGGTGAGAGCCCTTTGGACCAGGAGCTCTGCAGCTGCAATCCTCAAATGCAGGAAGGCCAGCCCAGCTGAGCTTACTTTTAGGCATGGAGAAGGGGAATTCCCCATGATGGAGGTCCCAGACAGCTTCTGCGTGGTTTTGATAGGGAGCCAGGCACCACTTAAAGGGCTCTCCTGTGCTGTTCCTCCCAGGGGCCGCAAGTCGTGTCAGGTATTAGTCAGCAAAAGTGGAGGGGGGGGCTGTTGTGGAGGCTGTGATTCACTTTTGGGCAACTGGAGAGCCTCCTTACATCATTCTCCTTGCTTGGTTTCTGAGCAACTTCACTGGGTTTGCAAACATGTTTGTATTTCTCCTCAGGGAAACTGCTGTGTCTTGCAAGAGGCATTGTTGTTGTCCCATGTGTATTTCCATCCCGTTCTCATCCATCTCTGGAATCAGAACAGGATGCATCTTCCTGGGGGAGCAGGGAAGAGCTGTCTCTGCTGGTGGAGCCAGATAGGTGATGGTGTGCCTGGCTTGCACATAATCCCTGGAAACCACCTGCCAGGAGAACTGATGGTCAGAACTGAGGCTGAAGCCATCTGGTGCTGGAGTAAACACCAAGAATTTAAATGGTTTTATTTTATAGAGGCTGATTCCAGCTCCCCAGCTCCTTGCCAGCAGGTACAGTTGTACATGGAATGGTATTTAGTCTGCCTTTAGTCTGAACTGCAAGGCTTGAGGAGTGCCCAGCTTTAGTCTGTTTGGTTTGGGTGGCAGGAGTGTGGGGAGCTGTGGGTTTGAGATCTGCCTGCAGCCTGAGAACCTGTGAAAGTGGTGCTCTTACCCAGTGCCTCACCAACTCTCTAGCCAGCTGCTTCTTGTGTTTTTACCTGAGGCTGCCAGCTAGGGCTGACCCAAGTGCCAGGATGAATCTCACCATGAAAATGAAAGGCTTTTGGTACTGTTGATCCTTCCCCATTCCTTTGGTTCCTTTGTGCTCCCAGGGGAGAAAACTCCCCTGATGACAGCTGTGGTTTGTGAGCATGCCTGTGTGGCTATGAGGGTGTGTTCATAGCTGACACTTTGACATGCTAGGTTTTTTTTGAAACAGAGGGTTGGGTTGAGCACCTTTGGTGGCAGCTTGCTTACATGAGGGCGCCTTGGGTTGCTGCTGTGCTGTGGGAAACTTGGTGAGCAGGATCACAGGCTGTGGATGGGGCTGATGGAGTTCCCCTATCCTCAGCTCCTTCTTGTTTTGGATCAGGTGTAGCTTCCTTCAAGTTGTTCCCACTCCAGAGTAAGCAGGGTGGGCCCAGTGGTGTGAATCAAAGCGGAATTGACCCAACAGCCCCAGGTGCCCAATAAATCCCTGGTGCTGCCAGGCAGACAGAGCACACTTGAACCCTGATGGGGCCAGCCAGGACCTGGCTGTCATGGGTGGGAGCTGGCCTTGGAGCAAGGTGGGAGCAGAGCAGGCATTGGGTGCAGCTGGTTTGGCACAGCACCCTGGGGTAAGGGCCACTCATGGGCTCAGCTCCATGGGGGGCTGGTGATGGATCACTCTTGGCATTGGCAGCTGGAACCTCCTGCGTGTGCTGCTCTGGTTGGATGTGTCCTGGTGCTATGGCAGCGAAAGGAAGCAGAAGGCTGACAGTGATGCGGTGAGAGAGTGGGGAGGAAGCTCTGGCTGCAGGAGGGGATTTCCAGAACATTGTGATCTGCTGCTTATGCAAATCAGGAACTCAGATTAACCTGGCAAGATGGGAGGGCTCTGGGATGGAGGGCAAGGGAGAGGCAGGGGAGGGAGCCTGGGAGACTGCTGCTGGGAGAGGGCAGGAGGGAACATGGATTGGGGTAGGAGAGAAGGGAGGCAGTGGGGAGCAATCCCACTCCTACAGTACACTGCCTTCTAGGGATGCTGGGCTGCTTTTGCTTTGCTGGGTTTACCCTTTCATTGAAGGAAGACTCCCTTCTCCCTCTGTCTCTGGGATGTGAAGGGCTCTGTGTCGTCTGCTTTGAGGGAGATCACCCCTCCTGCCATCCTCCCTCTCCCTCCTGCACGGTCACCAGGGAATGGGTTATGGTGGGACCTGGTGCAGTCCCACAGCAGATACGCCAAGAACTGTGAGAACAGGGTCTGAAAGTGCTCAGAGGATTTCCCTGCATGCCTAAAGCTTTGAATCATTTGTAGTCCCAATGTACAAAATCAACAACAGGCACAGAGGGGATTTTCCCCTCTTCCTGTCTCCCCAGGCCGTGTCTCATCCAATTGCAGTGCCTGAGGAAAGGGCTCAGCAGCAGTCATCATGTCCTGTACAGCTGCTCCAGGGATGGTGGTGTGAAGAGAGCAGCTCTGTAGAGCTCAGCCATTTCCCCAGACTTAGCTCACTGTGGGGATCTGGCTGAACAGTGAGGGACAAAGGGGTATCAGGGGCAAGGCTGCTTCTTCCTCCTTTGGCTTGGGAAGATGAAGAGCTGAAGAAACCTCTGCTGGCTCCCCAGACTGGAGATTGCGTTTTTCTCCTCTGAGGGAAGAGGAGGACAGCAGGTGGGATGGAAATAGCTCACACTGTGCCAGGGACCAAGACTAACATCCCATCTTGTCTCAGCACCAGACGTGGCTCCTCCCAGGGGCTGGTAGCAAAGAGGATCTGCAGTGGCCTCTGGAGCTGACTCAGAGAAGAGGTCCGGCCCTCTGCACACCAAACATGGGCTCCTGGGGTTTTTTGGATGTTGCAACCTGTGAAATCTGGCCTTTGCTCTGCCTGGAAGCGAGCCCTTGCCCCCGACATTGCTGGTCAGTGTGCAAAGTGTAAATCCCAGACTCTTCCCTGCAGCAGCTCTGAAGGCTGAAGTGTGGATGGCCAGCACAGACCTGCCTCCAGCCCTTAACCTTTGTTAATTCCTCCCCTTTTTTGTGCCCGTTGTTTTGTCCTCCCCTTTGCTTTCCTAGCCTTCCTTGAACTCCTACCTCCTGGTTGATCACACAGGTTAGGCATGAGATTTGTCACTGATTGCCCTTGGATTGGGTGGGTTGGAGCCAGCGGATGGAGCACAGGTGTTCATGGAAAGTGGTGCTATGAAGTGTGTTTTCCCTGGAGACTGGAATGCTACAGGGATGAAACTGCTTTGTCTGAAGGCTCCAAGACCTGCCCACATATGGATGGTTTCATAGACAAAACAGTCTTCACTCAGGAAATTTTTATTTAATTTATTTTCAGTTAACACTAATTGCTAGTGAGTGATTCGGATATGAAACAAATGTTTTTCCTTCCCCAGGCTTGGCTTAGGCCAAACATATTCTTCCTTCTTCCTAGACATAGCAGTCTTTCTTTCACTGCAGGTTACACTCACTTCATGAAGGAAGTGCCCCAGGTGCAGAGTAAGTCCCAGAGGCCATGCTAGTGCTTTCCAAGATCGGTCACCCTCCTGGCATTGTCTTGGGGTGGGCAGCTCTGCTGAACTCAGGCCAGGTTGCAGTTCTCCCTCATAGGGCAGCCCCAGGTGTGCTGTCAGCCCCAACATGGGGCAGGTGCTGAAACAGCCTGTGCTCAAATTGGGTACTGACGGTGCTTGAGTGTTTGCAGCAATTGAAATACCACTGGCTGTTTTCTGCTTCAGCTGTAGCAACTGCTGCTGGAGATGGATTACCACAGCACTGGATCTAGAGGCTTTTTGGCAGCAAGACTTTTCTAAGAGAGGGAGTTGTTCCAAGGAGGAAACCCCATCTCGCTCTCCCTTCCTGTCCCCAAACGCTGTGTGTCTCTGCTATCTTGTCTGCATCATGGGAGCAGCCTGCAGTGAGTGCCAGGGAAATTCCTGGCCTTGGGACTGGAGTGCTGTGGTCAGACAGGCTTTCTGGCAGCGGCATCATGCTGAGCTGGGCTGGGAACTGCCCCTGAGGGGCTGCCTGGTCTCACTTGTGGTCCTGTACCACTCTGAGACAACCAGGCTGTGGGTGATGTGGTCTCTAGTCATAGGCTTACAGCCAGAAAATTCACCATAGTGTTCACACCTGTGCCCAGGAAACACCCTTGTGTACACACCTGAGGAGCATCTGTTTTGGCAACAAGAAGGAGGCACATGATGGCTCATGTGTTGTGGTCCTGTGCTAACAATGAGCAGGTTTTCCCCCTGCTCTGGAGGAACAGGGCTCCACTGCCCCAAATCTGGATGTCTCCCAAGCCTCAAAAATTCTCTGGGTTCCCGATCCCTGTTCCTAGCTGCAGGGAGGTGGCCAGCTCTGCTCCCTGCAGTGTCTGTGCCAGCCCTGATCTCCAGAAGCCTTGTGCCTCTACTACAAAGCTTGGAGCTGCAGTGAAGAGCTGCAGGAAGAGACGGGCAGATGAACATCCTCCCTTCAAAACGTCTTCTGCATCTGCTCAGAATCTTTGCAGCAGGTTCTGTGCCAAGCAGGTAACCCGTAGGCTGCTGCAGACATGGGGTGTGTTCAGCCCCCCAGATGTTGTCTGGAGAGGGATGCTCATTCCTACTTACACATGGGCAAGACAGAGGAGCCCAAGTCTATGGGGAGGGTGAAAAAGTTTCAACCAGGCTGTTTTCCCCCAAGAATGGTGATTTTGTTACAAGGGGATGTTTTACAGGAAGGCATCGAGGGAATTTTCCATGGGATAACACCCAGCTGAGTTGTTTTGGCTTCCCTGGTTTGTTTCTACATGCTGCTTCTCGACCTCCTCTGGTTTTGAAGTGTTGTAATAATACTATTATTCCTAACACTGCTTTGATATTTTGAAGGCGAAGCTTTCCTCACCGAGATGTTCTGAGGAAGACTTGGGTATTCACAACTTTTTGTTCTGGCTTGGAAACAATTGAAAGTGCTGGAATTTCCCGCTTTTGGAAATTCCAGTTCTTTCCTCCTGAGTGCTGGGGGAAGTGCAAACAAACTGTTTGGGGGTGTAGCCTTCATGGCATGTGCCTTTCGACTGCTTCTTCAGCAGCTTGAAAGCACAGGAAACCGCATGTGAGGACGGATGGATACCATCAAGTCTGATTTTTATCTCTGGTTTATGAAAGCATCATCCACACAACGGCACAAACCCCGCTGGGGATTTTCAGAGGCACGAAGTGAAGCTCTTGGTGAAATCCCTATGCTGCTACTAGCCCCATGTGCATTTTCAGCCCCTTTCTCAGCAGCAGTGTTGCTCAGAGGCACTTTGGGGTTGTCATCAGGGCTCTCCGTGGAGCTGGGGCAGGGCTCTTCCCTAGAGGAACAAGGAAACACTAGAGCTCCTCACTCCACCAAAACCTGCCCCAATAAATCAACTGCTCTCGCCCCAGGGTCAGCAACAGTAAAGTTTTATTGATCAGATTGGAAATTGTCTTTTCAATCTGGGTATACTCCTAGGTTAGTGGCAGGTTTGGGTATGAATTGTTTTGCTTCAAGACAGACCATCTCCCTACCCAGACCCCTCTGCTCCCCTCCCCAAGACTCCCCCTGTTTGCAATGTGGTGCTGCTGTCCAGCACAAAGTGAGTCGTCCTGTGCAGGGAACTGAGTGTCCCCTGAAGCCCCCGAAGCTGCAGTGACATCAAGGCGGTGGGTGGCTGCTGGCTCAGACACCAAGAAGGGGCCCCTGCTGCCGTCTAGTCCTCGCCCCCACACAGGGCCAGAAGAGCCTTGCGGTAGTCGCCAGAGGTGTCCTTCTGCAAGACGGAGACCCGTGTCAGAGAAACAGCCCTGGAGAAGCCCAGTTTGAGGTGCTGGGCACAGGGAAGGCACAGCTCCATGTTCAGGCCACCCCACAGGTGTCTGTGCAGCTGTGGAACATGTCAGCAGTACATCCTCTCTACATCCAGACTGGTGGCGGGGGCAGGTTCCCCCTCCCCAGGTGATGCTCAGCCCTGGTGCCCCCCATGCTAGTTTAGGACATTAACCACCTGTCCCCACATGTGAAAGGGACACACCAGCCCATCTCTGTATTCCTGGTCTTGGAGAAATCCCTGGCTCAATGCTCAACTGAATACCACCTGAGCATCTCTCCTGGTGTCCTTCAGGACTCAGCAGGGTCAGAAAATGCTCCCCAGCTATTGAAGGAGGGAGCCTCTTGCAATGCAAGAGTCCAGCGAGATGGTGCAAAGTGCTGGTTCAACTACCCCATAGCAATTGCTTGTTTCATGCAATAATCACTAGAGAATTTCATTGGAAGGAATGTTTTGGGGCTCGGGGCCCTTCAGGACCAGAGTTCATCCAGACAAGGTGATGAGCCAGGGAGGGATGTCCCTGTTGCCTCACCTCAATCATGTGGTGCAGCGATCTGTCGAACAGGTCTATGAACTCGCCCCGGATGTTGAACAGGTCAATCTCACTCCGGGAAATCATGATCCGGGTCAGGGTCCTCTCATCTGTGCCAGCACCCTGTAAGAGGGAGCTTGAACAAATAACCCTGCAGAGATTGGGGCTCATGGACCCTCCTGGCATCTCCAGCACAGTCCAAGCTGTGGATCAAGTCCACTGGAGGGTCACAAAAATGATCAGAGGGCTGGAACACCTTCCCTGTGAGGAAAGGCTGAGGGAGTTGGGGTTGTTCAGCCTCAGTAAGAGAAGGCTCTGGAGAGGCCTTATTGCAGTCTTTCAATGTTTTAAGAGGGCTTTAGAAAGATAGGCACAGACTTTAGCAAGGTCAGTAATGATAGGACAAAGGGGGATGGTTTTAAACTAAAAGAGCAAAGATTTCAGACTAGATATGAGGAAGGAATTTTTTACAAAACTGGCATAAGTTGTCCAGAAAGGCCCATCCCAGGAAACATTCCAGGACAGGCTGGATGGGGCCCTGAGCAGTCTGGTCTACTTCAAGGTGTCCCTGATTATTTCAGGAGATTGGATTAGATGACCTTTAAAGGTCCCTTTCTACCCAAACTATTCTATGATCTCTCCAAGTCTATGCTGGACTCGCTTCTGGCAAGACACTGGCCTGATGCATTTCCTACTGTCCCCAGGTGTTGGTTTGAGCTCAGCCCTGCCCTACTGCCCTCAGGGACAGCGAGGGGACAAACCCCATCCCTATCACAGGATCAGTGTCCCAAAGGATGTCTGCCCATCCCAGCCCCAGGAGAGCCCATCCGCACCTTCATGGACTTGTAGAGCTTGTCAGCAAAGAAGGCTGGCTTGTTCTTCACACTCCGGACTGCAACACACAGAGGGAAGGGAAAGTGAGCTCCTGGCTTATGGCACCCAGGGGACATGTCACAGCAAGGAGCTGTGGCACCCACTGGGTCAACTACAAGCCCTCCTTGGTACAATGGTGCAGGCTTGGCTCCGTAATGGAATGCCCTATGAACAGCCCAACCCCCCACCACACCGGGAATCTCCATGGCCCAGTGGCAGCAGGAATCAGCCACAACATTGCCTTGGCAGAGGCTGGCACTGTGGGAACACTCTCTGGGCACTGACCGATGGCCACGAAGGCGTCCCTCACATCTCCCGACATCCGCTTCTTGATGGCGTGTTCCACGTCGTGGTTGGTCATTTTGATAAACTCCTGGAACACTGGAGATGGGGGAGAGGAAAGGAACACTTGCCAAGCCACTCCATCCCAGCCCTGGACACCCAGGAGACTTGAGCCTCAGCCTTTGGAGACTTCTGCACCAGGTGGAACCAGAGCAGGCCTGGGTGACTACAACTAGCCACTTCAAATGCCATACCATCTCTTCCCACTGCCTCATTCCCACTACCACTGGGGAGACAAAGCTCAACCTCAGCCTTGAGGGGAACCCCATCCCAAATTCAAGCACTTGTGTTGTAGCTGAGGGTCCAGCAATGGAGAAATGTGGTCCTACCTCTGCGGAGGTGGGGGTAGCTGCGGGTGCAGAGGATGCTGAGGAAGCGGGTCTCCAGGGAGTCACTGGAGTCATTGCTGGAGACATCAGCAAGTTTCTGGAAGAGCAACAAAGAATGAAGAGAGGCAAGGTGATGGGTGTGGCAGAGAGGGACACAGATGTCCAGCAGCTCTTGCAAGGAGAGTGACCTCTTATGAGCAGGAAAATAGCTTCTCTTTTTTTTTTCCCTCCAAAAAAGGCATTTTCTCTGCATAGATGTGAAGCTGCACATTCACATGTCACCTCTAAGAAAGGATGTTTTCCAGGTTTTACGGAAAAAGCTTTGCAATGCTTATGGTTAAGACTTTTTTTATTTTGTGCTTTGGGGAGGATGCTCTGGGGGTGATCAATATTGAAGCAGGAATTCAGAGCTGCCAGACACAGCAGCCACCCTGGACCACAGCAGTGCTGCCCAGGGATGAAACAGCTGCCACCCCTTCTGTGGGGCTCAGTGGGCACTGTACTCATCCCACCCATTAGGCTGTTGCAGGGGAAAGTCACCCCTTCCCCCAGTTCCCACTTTTAGTGAGCCAGGGAGGCCAGCCCTGAGTCCTATACTGCCTGGAACACAGGTCCTGCATGCAAACAACAGGCAGGATCAATCACGAAGAGCAGGAAGGTGTCTTTCTCCCTCTCCTGCCCAGCATTGCATGGAAAGTGCCCTTTGTGCAGGTCCCATCTGTCCCCTTGTCTCCCACCCCAATGCAAGGACACCAGAGTCCCAAGCAAGTAAGCAAAGCCCATGTGGTCAGAAGAACCCAGCTTGTGGGTCCACAGTTTGCAGCCCCAGTCCTGCACCCCACAACCACATCATCCCTTCAAACATGCAGAAGGGTCAGGAGCGAAAGGGCAGGCACTCACCAGGGTCTCAGCAATAACCTGGTGGAGAAAGAGAGAGACAGGAAGACAACAGGGTCAAAAGGTGCTGCTCAACCTTTATCCTTTCCTGACAAAACAAGGGGAGTCAAGCAAAATACCGTAAAATTATCTGTCCCCATCTCCCCTGCTTCCCCATGAGCAGGACCTGTGTCCTCCTCCAGGCTGGCCTCTACACCAGGACCTTGGGAGAGTGGTCTTTGGCCAAACAAAGTGAGTTCCCCACCTCCCTGGGGTTTGGGTGCCAGCCTGTTGCTCCTCAGGGAGCATCCTTGCCAGGCCAGGTGCCACCTGGCTGGCTGGTCCCTGGCTCTCTCTTTCTGTGCAGCAGGATGAGGTGAGCAGCAGGGCATGCAAGCAGGGGTGCAGGCAGTGCACAGGCAGGGGTGCAGGCAGCGGTGCAGGCAGCACATGGGCAGGGTTACAGGCAGCACATGTGTGGCTGAGATGCAGGAAGTGCAGCATCCACTCCCTCTGCTGGCAGCAGCCAAGCTGGGAGTGCCGTGGTGCTCACCCATGCTTTGGGACAGGACAGGATGGGCACATGACAGGACAGGTACAGGACAGACAAGCAAGAGCTTGGGTTTGACCCTGCACTGAGCTTCCCAGCCCCTTTCAGAAGACTTGGCCCAGACGAGCAGGAGGTCAGGGCACACAGCCCATGTGTTACAGGTCTCTTGGGACCAGGATTTGAGCCAGGGAATGGGCTCCAAACACCCCCCTGCACTGCTTCTGGCTGCTCAGCCTTCCCCCTCCAGTCCTGTCTCGCCACAGCCCAGTAGAGATGAGGGAATGGTTTGGGATCATGGTGTGTCTAAGGCCTCAGAGATTCTCCATGCACAACACACAGAGGCAGGTGGCTCCTGCAGACCAGTCCAAAGCTGCATTTGAGCCCAAGTAATAGATTTCAGCATCAGTGTGTTACTGAACCCCAAACTGGCAGCTCTGCACAAGGAAGGGTGCAGTCCCCCAGCTGGGAACTCCCTGGGATCTCATGGTTTGCAGCTTCCCTGAGCATGGAGCAGCAGAGCCCAGGGCATCAGGAATCAGGCCTGGCATCTGCCCATGCAGTTCACAGAGACCCTCCCCCAGCAGTATTTGCTTCCCTGAGGATGCCATTTCCAGAGCAGAGGATGCAACATATTCTTTTTATTTAATGCAGAGTTCATAAAAGCACTGCCCATATGGGTCTTACCTTGGCATCTTCATGTGCCTGTGTGAGGTTCTCTGGTCCTTCATCACGGTTGCCCTGTGGTTGGATACAAAAGTCATGGAGGTGGGGAGAGGACATTTCCTGGGAGAGCCCCAAGTGAGGGGGTGGCAGACAGGGTCTAGCAGCACTGCCCAGCAGGTAGTGATGCTCTGTCTTCTCTATAGCCACCATCCTGGCAGACCCCCAGCACTGCCTGGGAACAGGGAGGGGACAATCCCCAGGGAGAGCCACCCTTACCAGAGCCAGGGAGACAAGAATCCTCTTGAAATGTCCTGATGTGTCGGAGCTCAGGTCATCTTCCAGGCTCTTGTGGTAGGCTGTGGAGAAGGGATGGCTGAGCCCTGCACAGTGCCTGCAGCTCTGCTTCCCACCCCCCAGTGCCTGTGGTGCCCGTGATCCCCACTGGACCTGCAGATGGTGGTGGCCATCCTCCAGCCCTTGCATGGCTGAAGCAGATGCCTCCATCTGCTGTTTTCAGGCCCAGGGGGGAGGGGATCAGCCCAGCAGCCCTAATGCCCTGAGCATGAGCACAGCCTCTTGCTCCAGGTGCTCTGGAGGAAACAACCATTGTGAAAGAGCCCTCAGGGAAGGAGATGTTGACTGCAGAGCTGGGGCATGTCACTATGAGACTGACAGAGGCCAGGACCAGCGCTCTACTGGAGGGACCTATAAACCTTCACAGCACCAAGTCATGGACCCAGCTCAGAGACAAAACTGCTGCCTGGGCTCTGGAATGGCCTTGTACAGTGTTAAACATGATCTGTGCCCAGGGTCTGGGTGCTCCCCACATCCCTCCTGTGCCATACCTTCTTGATATGCCTCGTTGATAGCCTTGATCTCCTGGTTGTTCCGCGTGGCCATGATTTCGATGAGGATGCTCTCGTCTGTACCAGCCCCCTGGAAGACAGTGGCATGGTGGGTGCCAGCACCAGATGGGGACATGGTGGCACTGCCCTGTACTGCCAGGCATGGAGGAGCTGCTCTAAGCCCAGGGTAACCATGTGCCAAAAGTCCATGTGCAGCAAATGTCCCCAGGGGCTGGTAGGTACTAACACGAGTGTCCAAGTATGCTGCTAGCAGGGTCCCAACTGGTGTGACTGGTGGATAGTAGTATGTGTTTACTAGCTTGCCCCTATTCTGACTCTCCTGTGGCCATAAGCTGGCTGAGCATGCTAGGCTGCAAAGAGGCCAAACTGGGCTCCTAGCAGGTCTTGAGTGGGAACCAGGTCTTTGTCCTGGTGCTTTCTGCTCTTTCCTTCAGTACAGGAGATAAGAGCCTGAAGTATATGAAGCTGGAGGGCACTCACAGCCCCGGGTCAAACCATTTGGGTGCAGCCACAGTGAAAACTGCCTCATCCTGTTGTGCTGGCATGGACACCAGCAGTGCGGCACTTACCTCCACGGCCTTCCTCAGTTGCTTGGCATCGTACTGCGCCGGTGTCAGCATGAGCCCAAGGATCAGCTTGGCCAAGCTGCCTGACAGCTCGGATTTCAGGTCTGCCATCAAGTCCTGCAAAAGTGTTTGTGGGTTCAGTCCCCAACTGCTTCTGCAGAGACAGACTGGTCGAGGCAACACAGGCAAGGAGACAGGGGAGAAGGATGTGGGGGTGGGCAACATCTGGGAAAACCCGTGGGGTGGTTTAAGGTCACATTTTGGGGGTGGCTCTGGAGAGATCCTGGCTCTGGAGTCCTCTGTGCAGGGTCGAGGATGGGGCAGTGAAGAGGGACACGCTCCCCTGGGGTGGTGGGGCACCCAGACTGGGAGGCTGCTGTGACAACTGTTTTCCTTGGGGGCAATCATGCCAGGGTACTGCAATGCCTCAGCTGCCCACTGCTCCCTGATCAAGGTTCCTTTCCATGAGGAGCCAATCTCCACATGGGAAGGGGCAGGATACAGAAGGAGGGATCAGGGTGGAATGGGGGCCACTGTACCCTGCCATAGTGAGCCTTGTAAGCCTTTAGGATCTGCTGCCTCTGGGCATTGCTCCTCTTGGTCACCACTTCGATGATGGCTCCTTCATCCGTGCCTGCAATGACAGCAGTGATGCTGAGGAGGGTTGAGGGGGCCTGGAGACACACCGTGTCATCGTGCCACCCCAAACATGGGCACACTGCCACCACCACACACTGGGTAAGTGGGGAAGGGAGAGCTCCCACAGCTCCAAAACCATCTCTCTATTCCCCCTGCCGAGGCTTCCATACAGCTCTGCATGGGCCAGGGTGGATTTCCTGCCCCAGGAGCTGTTGAGGAGCAGCAGCAAGGGGGTGAACTCATGACCCTCACTTACCCAGGCCCTTCATCGCCTTCCTCAGCACCTGTGCATCCCCATCATCATTGAAGTCTCCTGCAGGCTGCACGGTTCCTCGCAGCTGTGGATGCACAGAGGGGATTAGGTTCATCCTCCAGATGGGTGGGAGGGAGGCAGAGATGGAGAGAGGGATTGAGGGAAGGTGGCATGGAGGGATGAAGAGAGGGAGGGATGGCAAAAAGGAGCGAGATAGAGAGGAGGAGGAAAGGTGCCACCCGGCAAGCTGAGGCCAAAGCAAGTCGTGTGTTAGTGCAAGCACCCGGAGCTCTGTGAGGATGTCCCTGTCACTCCTTCCATTAAGGAGCAAACCATAGCCAGGCCAGCAAAGAGCAGGAAGAAGACACCAACAAACAGTCCCTGGAGTCTCAGTGTCCTGCTCAGTGTTACACCTGTCTCCCCTAGCACTGGGACACCTCAGCCTGGGCTGGCCACATCACTGAAAGGGTGCCCACTCCTGTCCTGTGATTCAACTCTCCTGTGTCCTTACAGCTATGAACACATCTTCATCCTCCTTGCATGTAGGGCTCAGGGTGTCCTTTCTGCCCATTCCAAAGCACCCTTTTGTGGGTGCCCCCAGCTGCATGCAGGGTGTCAGCTCCTCGTGTCACAGCTGTGTCCTGGTTAGTCCTGAGCTACCCCAGGGAGCAAGAGGTTTCCAGTGGGCACTGGAGCCAGGGCTGCACTTGATGCATTGCACAGACATGCAGGACCCACAGCCCCGAGGGAGAAAGGCCTCAGAGAGAGTAGGGGGTTAGTGGAGCCCATGGGGGGCGGCCAGCCCTGCCAGGGTTACGTCCTGCCAACCTCGTACCCCAAAACCAGAGAATGGCATTGACAGAAGCCATGAAGAGAGAGGCAGAGAAGAGCTGTGGGGTTGGCCGTGCCCTGTGGCAGAGAGGAGCAGCCAGGGGTCCCAAGCTGGCAGGCAGCACAGAGGGGGTGCAGGGGGGCTGGGGGGTTCTGACCTCTACTTTGGCCACCGCACTAAGCTCCCACATCCGATAGGCCACCTGCGCCGCCTCGGGGAAGAACTCACCTGCAGCGCTGCAACAGGAGGGCAAGGACAGGGGACAGTGAGCCACGGGGGCCCCACACCCACCAGCAGCCACCCTCCACTCTGTCTTGCTTCTCCATGAGGGGTGGACTCTGCTGGGTACCAGGCACAGGGGCAGGAGTCAGGTGCTTGCTGTGGGGCTGGGTGGGTGGGAATGGGGGGAAATGGGTGGTGAATCCCTCACTGGAGCATCCTCTCTCCAAGGGTTTGTCCCCACCCTGTGGGGCTTCCACGTGTCAAGACAGGACCATGGCATTGTGGCTGGACATGTAGAGGGGCCACAGGGCCCCCTGCACTGAACTGCTGTCCCTGCAGGTGCTGCTGGTCCAGGTGCTTCACCAGGCTCTGACCCAGAGGTTGGTACCCAGCACCACAGGGATGAAGAGGGACAAAGAGGGTGTGACAGGTGGTCTTACTCATCATCCCCGCCGCACAGCTTCAGCAGGGCCTTCTTGTACTCCCCAGAGGTGTCCTCCTGGAAAGGCAGATGGAGTTGGAGAGCCATGCAGTAGGTAGGGTCAAGGTAGTGCCATGGGATGGGCTCATGGGGAGGGGGTCTCCCTGAGCCTTGTCCTCAGAGATGGACACCTGGCACAGGGTGTCTAGGGAGGGGGCTCAGCCCTCCCAGGGGTGTTGGCATGATGAGGGAAGCAGCACCTGCAGCTATTTGGAGGGTGACTGGGGATCCCCAGCACTTGCCTTTATCATGTTGTAGAGAGATTTCTCATACTTGGTCCTGAACACCTCCCGGATGTCCAGCATGTCGATCTCGCTGCGGGACACCATGATGCGGATCAGGGTGTTGTCTCTTGTGCCCAGACCCTGCAGTGGAGGAACCCCCACATCAAGCCTGGGATGGCCAGCCAAGCCTGTTCAACCCACCACACGTAGGACCCTCTATCTGAATTCCACCCAGCCTTTGGTCTGAAAGAATAATTCCTTTGGAGGGAAGAGGAGAGACCCCAGGTCACATAGGTCCTGTCTTCAAGGACCTGCATCACCCTGCTCTCCAGAAGCACCCCATGGCAAGGGGACCCTTCCTCTGGCCAGCTCCCCACAACGCTGTGGGGGACCCCATGGAGAAGGAGTGAGTCACTCACCTTCATGGCCTTGTGGAGCCTTTCAGCAAAATACTCTGCTGTGCTTCTGATACATTTCACTGTGGGGAAATTGAGGCATGGTGAGGGATGCTGGCATCTGGCTTCACCAGTGTCCCCAGTGCCCCCAGCCTCTAAGCACCCACACCTCTTGGGAACCACATCCAGCATCCCCACCTGCCCTGAAGGGGTCTCCCTGAGCTCCCTAAAACTGGGTCCAGCCACAGACCCAGCCCCACTGGCCCTGTTGCAGAGCCCTCCCACTCCAGCAAGGCTACTGGCATGTTTTTGCAGCAACCCTACTGAGGGACCAGCTTACCCACGGCCAACATCAGCTTCTCAAAGTCACCAGAGAGCTCTCCCCGGATGCTCCTCTCAATTGGTTTCCCAGCAATCTTCAGATACTCATCAAAGACTGTGGGATGAGAGCAAGGCAATGCCTGGAGAAGCTGACAAGATACCTTCAAGTGCACCCTGAGCTTGCAGGAGATTCTCACCCAAGCGGAGATGCTGCTTGCTCCTCCGGCCAAGGATGTAGATGAACTGAGCCTCATCTGTGCCCCATTTCAGCTCGCCAGCTTCCAGCAGGTCCTTGTGGGATGGGGAAGGTGGCAGGGCCCGAGTCAGAGTGTTGCTAACGTGGAGCTCTGCCCATGCATGGGTGCTCTTGGCAGGCCCAAGTCCAGATGGTCCCAGTGCCACCACCCCTGTTCCTGCCCAGGTGCCACCTCTCACAGTGACTTGCCAAGCCTCACCTTGGCATCCTGCTCCACCAGGTCCTCGCTCACCACATCATCTTCCTCCCTGGCGCCCTGTGGGACAGGGACAGGCTCAGCCCTGCAGGGCACAGGCACCCAGCACCTACAGATGCTGGACAGATGGACATACCTGAAGCAGAACAATAAGCATCTTCTTGAAGTGGCCTGATGTGTCTCCAACAATGTCAGCTTCCAGGTCTCTCTCATAGGCTGGTGGGAGAGGGAGAGGTCAGGGACTGGAGAGCTGGATCCCTTCACCTCTGGTCTTTGTGTGGCCCAAGGGGGCACAGGGCAGCCCCTGCCCTTCCCCAGCCCTCACCATCTTTGTAGGCAGCCACCAGGTCGTGGATCTCCTGGTTGGTGCGGGAGGCGAGGATCTCGATGAGGCACTTCTCATCTGTGCCGATGCCCTGCAGGCAGAGACTCATCCCCATGAGCAGTGGGGCCTGCTGTGGTGTCCTTGGAGGGGCCCTGAGGGGGCTGCCCACCCCTTACCGAGATGGCATCTTTGATCTCCTTGGCATCACCATATGCTGGGGGCCGCATCAGACTCACGATCAGCCGCTCAAACTTCCCTGTCAGCTCGTACTTGAGGTCTGCAATGAGGTCCTGGTGGAGGGGGAGAAAGGGGCTGGGGGGCCCTTTGCTTCACAGCACCTCTGGGTCCAGGGAGCGGTGGGTACCTGTGTGGGCTGGTTGGTGGTGGGCACAGCCACCTGTGTCTGCAGAGGGGGCATGGACCAGGGAGTGTTCCTGCCATTACCTTCCCATAGAGAGACTTGTAGGCTTGGCAGATCTCCACTCGCTGCTTGTTGCTTCTGGATGTGATGAGGTCAAGGATTGCCTCCTTGTCACTGCCTGTGGGGAGAGTCAGAAGTCATGGATAGCCCATGGCTGGGCTCACCACAGCCATCCTGCCATGCCCAAAGCTTTTTTGGAGTCGGGGTTGGGAGGAGAAACAGAGCCAAGCTGTCTCCAGGGAGGAAAGGGAACCAGGAGAGCTCTAACATGCTGCTAAAGCCGACAGGCAGCTGAGAGGTGAGGTGATGCAGGATGCTCAGCCATGCAAGGGTAAACCAAAGAAAGAGAGGACATCAAGGTGACAGTCTGGAGGAGTGTCCATACCAAATCCCTTCATTGCATTGTACAAGGCCTCTGCATCCTGGTTGGCATCAAAGCCTTGGAAATCCTTCACCGAGCCCCTGTAGACCTAGGAGAAAGGAGACAAAATGTACAAGGGGAAGGAGCAGCCCCAGTGGGATGGGGGAAAGGAGAAGTTGAAGCTGAGTGGGATTGAGGTGAGATCTGTTTCTGCTTGGTCTGCCCCGGGCAAAGCTCAGCCTCAAACATAAACACTTGTTGCTCTCTGCAGTTGTTTCCTTTCCTTTTTGCTCTCCTGGTTGAGTAAACTGTGCCAGGTCCCTGGAGTACATCCATGGCCTTCTCTGTCTTGTCACTGTTTGCTGCTTGTGCCCATGTTTAAGCTGGATATAACCCTCTGCACCATGTCAACAGAAACGAGAGGATCTGATTACAGGTTCCTTCAGCTCTTTCGGTTCTCTGCATCACCTTGGAGGGGGCGGCAGGCAACGGGGAGACCCCACAGGAGGGTTGAACACCCTGAATGCAGGGGAAGGCACCAAAGGACCAGGGTGATCCCCCTGCAATGCAGCCTGGCTGAAGAGAGTTATCAGGGATGGATTCAGAACAATAATAATAATCTTCCACTGCCTGTTGCAAGCAGGGAACCCCTCCAAGTGCTGAGGATGCCCAAGCTCTACATGGTCTCCAAGCAAGGAGACAAATTTACAGGTCCAAAGTCATCATGGGCTGCTAAGTGGAAAACACTAAGCACCAGAGCTGCCAACAGGTTGTCCTGCCCCAACATGCACTCCCTCAAGGCCCAGAGAGATCCAAGAGGTCAGAGCAGAGACCCTGGATATAGGGAAAGACATCCTTCGGAGCCTGAGAAATCTTGGGGGTTGGCATGATCCACTTCTGTCTGCTGTTCTGCACCTCCAGGCTGTACAGTGGGGCCCCAGGAGACCTCAGGAAAAAGGAGGGACGAGGCTCTCCCTCTGCAGGTCAGCTTTGCCTGGGGAAATTCACCCTGGGAGGAACCTGAGGCTGGACTCTGAATGAGATCAGCACCACCATGGGTGGAAGCAGATGTGAAACCAGCCTGCCCCCACATGGGGAACTGGGATACACCCCCAACAGAGGCACAGAGCGGGAAGAGTTGAGCAGCAGCATTTCCTTAGAGGTCTTGCTGGGAAACCGGCTGAGCTGGGGCTGTCAGCTGTGTCAGCACCCTGGGAAACTGAACATCCTCCCTTGGCTCTGCTTGTACCATGTGCCAGCTGGGTATGTGCACCTCCATTGAATCAGCTACTCAGGATCTACTGCATGGCTTCTCTAAGGCCCCCGGGAGCTGTACAAAGGCTCAGGCCTGTTGCCAATGTGAGCATCAAAAGCCAACGTGTCCTCAGAGAAGATGGGCACTAGTGTCTCTGAGCCAGCGAGTGCCTCCAGGAATGAACTCAAGGAAGATGGAGATAGGGCAGCTCCATACCCACAGTTCCCCTGAGTCCTATGCTGGCACCACAGCTCTGCTGCACATCACCCCCAGCACCTTCAGAAAGAAACCAGCCTCTGTAGCCCCATTTTCCAGACAGAAACTGGGCACATCCTACAGACTCTCTCAGGAGGAGCTGCTGACACTGGTGTCCCATGTGGTAGGGACCAAGAAGAGATGGTGCCCTTTGAGGGAGCCAGGCAGGCACGGGACAGATCGTATTGCAGGTGATTCACTGGGACAGCTGGATTTAGCTCCGCTTCCCGGCAGCTCCCAGACCCCCCTGGCTTGGCACAAGCTACTCCCACACACATGCCTTGCAGAGATGTAAATAAGGAATTGCAAGGCAAAGGAGGTGCCCGGAGGCAACAGGAATAAACGAGGATGGCTGGAAGGTGTTGGGGTTGCACAGGTGGTGCTGAGGAGTCAAGACTTTGGCCGTGGTTAAATGGAGAGGGGGAGCACGGCTGTGTTCCTGCTTCCTGCACCATCCAAGCATGAGATGCCTGCCTTGCCACAGTGCTGCCCTGGCCAGTGCAAGGCAAACTGAGGCAGGAGCTCAGTGTTGTGCATCACCCCATGTTCCCTGCACTCTCTGTGGGAATGAGCCCCAGGGAGGTTCCACCCTCACTCGGGAGGGAAGCAGCATCCTGCCCGCTGCATACTCCTCATACCTCCATCCCGCCTTCAATCCCCTGTTTCAGCTGCCATGGGCCTCCTGCCTCCCCTCCTCCAGCCTCTGAGTCATCCTGGCCTGTCCGGGACCTCCTGGCTAAAAATAAGCCACACTGGGGCCAGGAGGGTGGAAGCAAAATTCCCAGCACGGCTTTGCTCTCTCCCACCACACAGCTGCTTGGGGTCCTGGACCACTGCAGGGCAATGTTCACCTGCACTGTAGCTCAGTTTCTCCACCCTGAGCAATCACTGCCTCTGCTGGGCAGGAAGCTTCAGGTAATTGGGTTGGAGGAAACCGACTGCTTGATTTCCCCAGGGAATGGAAAGCAGAGAAGAGCCGGGAGGCTGGGACTCCTCCCCTTCCAGCAGCCACGCCAGCCACAGCTGCCCACCGAGGCAGGGTTTTCCACCCACGCCAGGATGTTTTCCTGCCTGTGAGGGAGCACCTGCTCACCCAGCTGCCACACTGCACCAGTCCCAGCTTGGAGTGGGGAATAATCCAGCCTGGGGAGTGGGGAGAGGCCCAAGTGGGGCTGCATGCATTGCAGGATCAGGCAGGATTTCTCTATAATGAAAGCACAAATCCCCAGTGCAACATCTCTTCTCCCCTTCCCACGGCCCTGCTTCTCTCCCCCATTCCACTGTGGTCCCAAAAGGATTTTTGCTCCTCGATGTCCCTGCTCCCCAGCCCAGCACTTCCCCCATCTGCATCCAAATCCAGACAGCATTGGCTGGAGAGGCAGGAATGTAAACAGGCTCTGGGCAGCAATGTGTCCCTGCACGTCACTGTCCTTGCTGCATGTTGGAGATACTGCCCTGGCTCAGGGGTGTGCCCTGCGGCACCCCAGCACCCATCCCTGCCAAGTGGGGGTCACCCTTACCTTTCCTTTGGGTGCCATGGCTTCCCAAGCTGGTAATCACTGGAGCAAGGGCAAGGAGGAGCTGTAGGAGGGAACAGAAAGGTCAGTGTGAGCCAAAGCCCCTGTCTATGGGTTGTGTTAGTTAAGGGAGGGTTTGCTCCCACCATGGGTGTGGGTGGGGTACCCACGGGAGGGCAATGCCAGGTAGGATGTGGGGAGGATCAGGGAGAGGGGTTTCACTGTGGTCACCAGAGCCTTTGGTATCCAGCATCAAGCTGGGGAGCACAAGGGCCAGGGGCAGTGCAGATGGGCCCTGCACAGCTTCCTGCCAGTGCCAAGGGAAACCGGAGGGGGAAAAGTGCTGAATATGTGGAAATGAGCTGAGCATCCTCTGCAGGGCTGGCCCTTCTCACTGCACCCCGCAATGCCCCTTCTGCTCCCCTGCAGACCCCAAGCTCTTGAGCCATCCCAGCTGCTGGGGACATCCCACTGCTGCATCGTGCTGGGGCTGGACAGCCCCCACAGGCTCCCACCAGCTTTATCAGAGTTTCTATGCAGCGATCAAGGCCACCATCAGTAGATGCCCAGGAAATGCAGCTGGGTTTCCAGGGTAACTTGCAGGTTGTTTTCTAACACTGGCACCATTTATAGCTGCAACCCACTGCGGTGTGGGCTCTCCCCACCCGCCCAGAGAAAGTCCCCAGGCAGCGCCATTTGCTCCGAGGAAGCTGGTGGAGAGAAAAACAGCTGGAAAATGGAGCCTGGCCATGAATGAACCGCTGAGCGTCAGCTGAGGCCAGCCATGAGGCACAGCCCCCTCCTTGCTCGCTCACCCTCCCTTCCAGACACGTTGCAAAAAAGCTCAAGGCAGAGTAGGGCCGCCCTGGGGGGATTTCTGACCCCAGACAAGTTTGGTTTCATGCCCTGGAGCAAACAGGAGAAATCACATGAAATTCCCTGGCTTGGTTGCAGATTCATATGAGAACACCCATGGAGGGGAAAACCCAGTCCCGCAGCCATTGGTGTGGCTGATCCCCCTACTTGGGTGCAGGAAGCCTATAGCACCCATGGGCATCCTTGCTGAGGGGAAGAAGTTTTAGAGAAAACCAAAACTGCCTTCACCTCCCCTTCCCTTTTCATCTGGGGAAGCTGCAAGCCTTGGCCACCCTTCACATGGCTCCTGGCTGGGGGCGAGACCCCACGTGCCCCACACGCAGTGGGGCCGCACTGCGGCCGGGTGCTGGGTGGATGCCAAGGAGTCCCACCCCTGACCCACACAGCCTTTTAGTCTCACTCTAGAGCCTGTATGTGAAGCTGTGTACCCTCCTGGTAGCAGAGAAGTCCCAGCATGGCACAGCCCTCCTGTTGAGGCCACCCAACTCATCTCAATAGTGGCAGAGAATCCCCGACCACACCCAGTCCCCGACCTGTCCTTGCAGTGCCTTGTCCCTGTCCTCCACTGCTGCCAACACCTCCACAGAGGCTGGAGAGGCAGCCTCGGGAAGATGCCTGGACAAACACATGGCATCCACTGGGCAGTGAAACCTACAGCAAAACCCAGAGGCACCTGCCCCCCACAAACAATGGAGGGTTATGGGGCTCCTTGGACATAAGGTTCCATGGGAAATCCTAAATTATGCTCACAGCCTTTGCAGAAGCCTCTGTCCCCATAGCAGTGCACCTCTGAAGCCTCTCCAAGGCCCCCCCATGGCTTTGGGCTCAGGGGTTGCACCCCAGGAGCCCGGCTGTCTTGTGGGGCTCCCTCAGAACAGAGGCCACAACACCCAGTGCCCCATCACCCTCTGTCCTGCCTGTGGGGAGCAAAGGGAGCTCCCCCAGGTTAGAAAAACTGGCACCCATCCTCCCTGTGGAGCAAAGGAGGTCCCAAAGTCCCCCGCCCCATCCCAATGTCAAAATGCCCCACTGCCCTTCTAGAACTCCGAGCCTCTGGGACATTGTCGGGTGCACTTACCTGTGCAAAACTTGGCAGGTACCAAAGCAGGAGGGATCCTCAGTTGGATCCCCGCTGGAGGGATGGGTGTTTCCGCAGCCGCGGCACCACCCAAGCACGGACAAAGGCGCATCCTGGCCGGGACACACCCATGGGCCCTGCAGCAACCCCAGCGCCCACCCCAAAAACCACCCGCTGGCAGCGCAGCCCCCCCCCTCCCCCCCAGGGGGCTTGTTGAAAAGGGAAGATTTTTCATAAAAAAGAAAATACAGGGATCCCCCCTGCGGCCACCCCTCGGGGGGAGCCTCTGCTTGCGCGGCTCACCGCCCGGCCAGCGCTCCCCAAGGCTTTCCTGCCCTCGCTGGAGGGTGGCTTGGGCACCCTCCGCTGCGGGGTCTCTGCGCACCCGCCCGGTCCCCCCGCTCGCCCCGCACACTGACCGGGTGTCGGCAGGAGCAGCCGCCGCTCTCGCACTGTTCCCGTGGCCGAGCGCTCGTCCTTGGCTTGCAGCTGTTTCCTCGCGGCGAGAGACGGAGACGTCACCGCTCATGAGCCCTCCAGTCCCCGCCTGCCCTGGAAATGCGGCCAGGGCCACATCCCACACGGGCTGCCACGCCAGACCTCAACCAGGTGCCCGCGGGGAAGGGGGCACCCAGTGTCGCCCCGCAAAAGCACCCTGCCCTTGCCCAGGTGTGGGGAAAGGGGTCGCTGGGCACAACAGCCCCGCTGGTGTGTGCAGGGGCCGTGTGCCAGCAGTGGTGACATGCACGGTGCCAGGCAATGCTGGTGGTTGCACTTCAGCTACAGAGGTTTCATCCCCTTCCATCCCCACCCGCTGCGGTTTCCTGGTGAATGCCAAGAGCAGGGTACCCCACTGCCTCTTGAGCTGGTCCTGTTGTCAGCCACATCCTCTCAAACCAAATCCCACCTTTCCTGGTCACGGCTGGGAAATGTCTAGTCCTGACCCGCTGGAAGGAAGGAAGAATGGGGTGAGGTTGGTACCCCAGGACCTGCTTGAAGGGGAAGATGCTGCCCATGGCTCTGCAATGACCATCTATGGGGCAGGACCAGAGCTGGCGCAGGGAGCTGGTTTTCCCCCCAGCCTTCCCTCCTATGTTGCAGACACAGGGATGAGAGGGCCTTGCAGCACAGCATGGGTGCAGATGCAGGCTGAGTCTCTCCGGGATGTTTCTGTCAGGCTGTACCACTGCCTGCAGTGCCCTGAGGTCGTTTCCTTCCCTGCCTCGCCCAGGTTAACCCAGCTCCTTCTTTGCCACCATCCTTTGTCCCAGCCAGCACAGAAGCTGTAGCAGAGCTGAAGGAGCTGGCAGGTCTCCCCAGAAGCCATGGTCAATGGTGTCTGTTCTCTGGCTGACTCCAGCAAGAGCAGACAAAACCAAGGAATCCCTGGAGGTGCTGAAGATTGCTGCTAACTCTTCAGGCATCCAAGCCCTGGTGGTACCTGCTGTCTTGAGCAGATCTCTGGAGCTGTAAGCCATCTGAGCTATTCAGCCCTGCCTGTAACATCCACAAGGGCTGTCACGCAGCCACAGGGCTGTGCTCCCCTGGAGGCAGCCTGGGAGGGGGAGACCCTCATGGCCAGCTAGCACTGGCTGGCTCCTTCTTGCCCTGTCTTTCCCTCAGGGAAATGTTCCCTTGGGCTGGCATTGATGTCTGGAGCCCTCGCTCATGTGAGATGGCGTGGGTGACAAGCACAGCTTTGTTCACCCTGCACTGCAGTGTGGGACAACAGCCCTGCTCTCCTCCCCATGCCCCTGGCTGTGCCATGGTGTGCTGAGCCCCCCTGCCCCAGAGGCATTAGCCCAGCAGCTCACAGGGTGCTCTGGGGACATGGGTCTGCCCCATACAACCAGGACAAGGCAGCCGTGTGGTCAGAGCACACACCTATGCCTTAGGTGTTCTGGATCCTTCCTTGCTTTGTTCCTGCATGGCTGATGCTCCCTTCCTCTGCTCCTTGGAACCTGAAAGCTAGAGGATGTGCTGAACCACAGTCTAAGAGGTTTTTGTCTCCAAATACTGTAAGTGGACTCAGTCTGAATGCTATCTACAATGAAATCAAAGTTAGCTCTTCACCCCGAAACACCATCTCCCCGCCTCTTCTCGGAACCTAGAATTGGTCCTCTTCTCCCAAGAAGCTGATGGTCAGCCAGATCATATTGTTGCTTCCCCCATGGCCTCTCCTGGCCAGAAGCAACCCTGCAGAACAGCTGTGCTGGCACCCAAAGACACTCGTGCCTTACTGGCCCCAAACAGCCTCACCTGGGATCCCCATCCACACAGCCCTGTGACTTCATTTAAGCCCAGCCCCTGTTTGCCTTCTGCTGCTCAGCCCCTGTGGGATGCATCCCAGGAGTGTCCAAATATCAGGGAAATGCAGGCAGCCTCAGGAGTTTGGTTCTGGGAGCTACAGCTGCACATGCTGCTGCAAACATCCTGTGGAGCTGGGTCTGTGTTCCTCTACCTTGCTGCTGCAGTCAATTCTGGGACCTGCTCACCTTGCTCTGTGTTCCCCAGGGACACCTTAGCCTGTGTGTGTTCACAGCTGTAGGTACATGCATCCTGCACTGCAACCTGGCCATGCTTCTGCTCCTTTCTGCCTGGATGTTTTTCCAAAGCTGTCTCCACAGATGGACGTGTGGGTCTTGGTGTGAGGGAGTGGGTTCCCCCTTCTGCTCGCCCAGGCAGGTTGGAAAAGTGAATGAAACTCCCTGCATAATGCTCCTGAGCCTATTAGCATTGCAGGCTGTGTGTATGATTTGGAAGGCGTTGTGGGAAAAATATTTCTGCATAGATTTCCCATTGTGCAGCTCGGAGCGGTGGTCAGCAGGGGGAGGGCTGGGGCACTCCCAAAAGGGATTTAAGGGCAGAGCGTGAGGGGGGCTGCCTGGTCCTTGTCCTCCTCACCAGCAGTTTGCCCAAAGGATGGCTGGGGTAAGTATTTTGTTTACAGGAGGTACCCTGGGTGGCCTGGGTGCTGTGCAGTGGGTGGGTGCTGCTGGCAGGGAGGGAAGGCAGCAGTTCCTCACCTGCAGGAGATACAGCATGTGTCCTGGAGGTTGGGGCTCCCTGTGCCACATGGGCTTACAGCACCCCGTCCTGCAGGTGAGGGTGTGGGGCACTAACCCAGGGTGGTCCCTGTCCCCTCCAGCTCCACATCACAGCAGGTTATGGCTCTGTGTCCCCCATGCTACAGGGATGTGCTGGAAAGTAACAGGTTATGGAATTTGGAGTGTGTGGGGTTTTTTTTCCTTTGCCATGGGGTAACCTGGTGGTCCTGGCAGCACCAGGGCATGTGGAGGCATGCAGCCACTATTCTCTAGTCCTGGGAGCTTCCGGGAAAGGGCGTGCAGGATGGACGAAGGCAAAGAAATCCCAGGCATGCCGTATCAAGCATCCTCTTTTCCCCAAGCACAAATATCTCAAAATTTGGAGTTTCTGCTGTGCTGACAGTCCCATTGGTGCCCCCAGTAAATCACAGGATTACTGCACAGGCTGATTGCCCAGGGAACCCAGTCTCCACCAGTGACCCACAGTCTCAGGTGCTGTGGAAGCATCTCCAGCTGAGTAGATGGGTCTTCCTGGTGCACTTCAAGACAGCGGCTGCTCCAGGAACAGAGAATCTCTCATCCCTCCCTCTCTGGCATGGTTTCTGCATTTTGAATATTGTCAGTGTCAAATGTGGGATAATCTGTGCGGTGTGTCCCTGCTGGGGATGCTGCAGGAGCAACAGGTCTTTCTGAGCTGGCAGGGGGACAAGCAGATGTCCTTGTCCCTTCTCATCATAGCCCAGCAAACCCCAATCATGCATTATTCCTCACTTTAGCCACATATTGCTCCAAACCAGGCTGTTTTTCTGGCAGAAACAGAGAACAGGTAGCACCCAGGGAGCACAGAAAGCACTGTGTGGACAGTGGGAGCTGCAAGGGAAACATTCAGGCTCGATTCACATCCCCAGGGCAGTCAGTGCCCATGGGGCAGCAGTATCCTCATGCCTGTTGCTTTCCTCCCCCACAGATGTGGTGCTGTGGCCGCCTACGCTCTGTTCCAAAGATGCTTTCCCGCAGAAAACAAGTCCCAGACAGCTCAGAGGGCTCCAGCCTCCACCGCTGCCTCTCCACCATGGACCTCATCGCCTTGGGAGTGGGCAGCACGCTGGGGGCTGGGGTCTATGTCCTTGCAGGGGACGTGGCCAAGACCAGCTCTGGCCCGAGCATTGTCCTTTCTTTCCTGATTGCAGCTGTGGTGTCTGCCCTGGCAGGGCTGTGCTACGCTGAATTTGGGGCCCGTGTGCCCCTGGCTGGGTCTGCCTATCTCTACAGCTACGTGACCGTGGGAGAGCTGTGGGCATTCATTGCTGGGTGGAATCTGCTGCTGTCCTATGTCATTGGTATAAGGCCCTTTTGTTCCCTCCACCTTTGCTGTGTTGGTGGCTTTGCTGGGTGTCATTTGACACCTCCCAGGAGCACCATCAGTGCCCTAGCCATCACCTCTCCCCAGGTACTGCCAGTGTTGCCCGGGCCTGGAGTGCTACCTTTGACCAGCTCCTTGGCAAGAAGATGGGGAGGTTTTTGGGTGCTCACGCAGCCATGAGCTCTGTGGGGCTGGCAGAGTACCCAGATGCCTTTGCTGCTGGTCTGGTGGTCCTGCTGGCAGGTAGGATGCCTCCCCCTGTGTCACCCTCCATCAGGTAGGATAAGCTCCTCATCCCACTGTGGGCTCTTCAGGATGGTGCTGACCCCTCTGAGGCTTTGCCATTTCCCTGAGCAAAGAATGAGGAACAGAAGGGGAATCTGGGGAAATCTGCAGGTCCTCCTGACTCTAGCACTGCCCCTCCTCAGTAATGTCTACTCTGGTGTCATCCAGGGGGCTTGGCCAGTTTTGTTTTTTCTTCTCCAGGGCTTCTTTCCTTTGGAGTGAAGGAGTCCACCATGGTCAACAAAGCCTTCACAGTTCTCAATGTGCTCGTCCTGCTCTTTGTCACAGTGAGTGGCTTCATCAAGGGTGACTTGAGCAACTGGAAGCTCAGGGAGGATGACCTGCCAAGGGCAGTTGCCCACGAGGATGGGTATGAGAGGCTCTTCTTCCCCTGTGCTGACTTCAGAGGGGGCTGGGGATGGCTGAGTCATCCCCCTAATGTTTTATCCCAGGAAATCCCCCTTTTTCCCATTTCTCCCTGCCCTGTTGGCAATGTGTCACAGCCAAAGTCCTAAGCCCTGCTGAATTGATGCTGAAGGCTGAACAGGTTGGATGGACTGTTCAGCCTGACCTCTTCCTGGGATTCGATTGCACTGACCCCCCTGACTCTTCTTCCTCCCAGGAACCAGTCTGTGGCTGACAACATGACCAGTGCCTTTGGGGTGGGAGGCTTCATGCCCTATGGTTTCACTGGGACCTTGGCTGGAGCCTCTACCTGTTTCTATGCCTTTGTTGGATTTGACTGCATTGCTACCACAGGTAAGTGAGGTGGGGATGATAGCAGTGGGACCCTCCCATGAAGACTGGGAGGCCACAGCAGTGACTGTCCCAGCAGCCCCGGGAGCTGGTGTAGTGCTTGGAATGGGCACATTCCCAACTATGTGCTGCAAACGTCCTCTCCTGCCCTCTATGCTCAGAGGAGGAACTCCAAGTGTCCATGTGACATGTCTGGGCTAATCCTGAAGCAGAGATTATCCCTATCCCCATATCCCTGGAGCACAGAAACTCTAGTGGTCCTTGCTGGAATCCCTCTCATAGGGGGATTATGGAATACACTCTCCAGCCTCAGCTGGGCTCTTAGCATGCTGTGCACATTAAATGAGCATCTATTCCTACATTTGAACTTGTCTTTCCCAGGGGAAGAAGCAAGGGACCCACAGAGATCCATCCCCATGGGCATCATCCTCTCCCTCCTCATCTGCTTCCTGGCGTACTTTGGGGTGTCTGCTGCCCTGACCCTGATGATGCCCTACTACCTCCTAGACACCATGAGCCCACTCCCAGTGGCCTTTGAGTACATTGGCTGGAGCAGTGCAAAGTACACTGTGGCTGCAGGGTCACTGTGTGCCCTGACAACAAGGTGAGGGGTGTCTTTTGATGGCAGTTCTGTGGTTAAGGTTGCACTGGAGCTGTAACACATCCAGGAGCTATCCCCAACCCCGTCCTTCTGACTGGCTTGCTTGGGCAAAATCCCTCAGCCCTTCCCCACAAGCCCTGTTGCTCCCATCCTGGCCTCTCCTGATCAAAGAGAGCAGCCAAACCCCCAAAGCATTCTGCTTTGAGCCCAAAGCTGGAGGAAGTGGTCAGCTGGCACTATGACCACAGGAGTGGGTTAGGGTGTTCTGACATGTACAGGATTCCTCAAGACTATGAGCATCTCTTCCCCAGTGCTGTCCATCCTCTGATGGTGAGGAAGCTGATTGTCTTCTCAGAGTGGTCTTGTGAAGGTCACAGCCCATACAGAGGAATGGGAGCTCCCTTGGAGGAGCAAAAGGCAGGATTCCTATCTTCTTCTGCCCCTTCTCCTCCTCTCCCTGCAGCCTACTGGGCTCCATGTTCCCCATGCCACGGATCCTGTATGCAATGGCTCGAGATGGGCTCCTCTTCAAACCTCTGGCCAAAGTTAGTCGCCGTCAGTGCCCAGTGGTGGCAACACTGGTGTCTGGAGGAGTGGCAGGTGGGTGAGTGGTTTGTTTACCCTTAACCTTGAGCAGGGCTAGATGGGTGTCCTCTTTCCCTCTAGCTTGACAGTAGCTGCTTGAGCAAAGTGTCTCCACCCACAGAAAGATCCTCTCATGGTGGGTAAGGAGCATGTGGCCTCAATGGTGTTCAGGGCACAGGTTCAGCCTCTCTGAGGTACCAGGCAGGAGGTGATGGGATGCTTTGCACTAGTGATTGAAGCATCACTAGCTCATCGAGGTTCTGTTGCAGCAGTTGTCAGTGGGATGCAAGGAGGGGCATAGGGAGAACACAGCTGAGGTGGGCACAGCAGCAGTACTGCCAGCTCTGCTGGGAGGCTGAGAGGGCTTCTCATCCCCACAGCTCTCCTGGCCCTTCTCTTTGACCTGAAAGCCCTGGTTGACACCATGTCCATCGGCACACTGCTGGCCTACTCGATGGTGGCTGGCTGTGTGCTGCTGCTCAGGTGAGACTGCTGGGCTTAGGGAACAGGGCTCACCCAGCTTCTGCCCCTGGTCTGGGTGCACTGCTCGTGGGCCTTGACATCCAGTGTTTGCTCCTCAGGTATCGTCCTGGACCCAGCGCTTGGGACACTCCTGTGAGGAAGGTCCCAGCTGTGCAGCTGTGGTGGGACCACCTTGTCCGGCCACCTCTGTATCCCACCCCACATTCCTCCTCAACAGTCGCCTGGGTTCTGACAGCTGTAGGTATGCCTGGAAGTGATGGATGGGCTTTACAGGGAGCCAGTGTGGGGGGAGCCCATGGGGGACATCTCTGCTGTAGCACAGGCTGGCAGGTTCCTGCTCAGTGAAAACCACCTGGCAGCAGGATGCAGGATCTGCCCGGCTCCATGCTGCCCTCTCCCCATCACCACACATCTGGCCACCCCGATGGGTCCTTGGGAAAGCTCCTGCTCCCTTTGCTTCCCAGACTGGAGAGAAAAACTAGACCTATCACGACACCCATTCCTGTCCCCCAGTTGTCCTTTGTCCCACCATGGCAGCCTGGGTGCTGCAGCCCAGGAAGGGGATAGGCCCGACCCAGGGAAGTGCTGCCCTGACACAGTGCTGTGCTCCCTCTACAGCCATCCTGCTCTGTGCCCTGAGCTGGGTGAGCACTGCTGGACTGCCCTGCCTGTGGGCTGGGGGTGCCTGGTGCATTGCAGCTCTAGCTCTGCCTCTCCTGGGAATCCTGGCAGCAGCTCTGCTCATCTGGAGGCAGCCTCAGAGCCAGGACAGAGCATCCTTCATGGTGAGCACCCAGTCCAGCCCTAGGGATATCCTCAGAGAGCAGAACCTGGGGCACAGAGAGGGATGCCATGGGGAAAGAGTGATGTGGCGTTGGGGGTGATCTTCATTAGGTCAGACAGATCTTTGCTGCATTCACCTTAATAAAGCACTGCTGGAGGTAGCATGTAACTCATAGGATTTTCCACAGGGACCACGAGGGCTGCCTGTTTCTTCCCCTCATGTCCTGCAAGCTGAAGGGGAAGCTCCTGTGCCTGCTGCAGGAATCAGAGCTGCTCTCCAGTAAAAAGCTACTTGGCCTTGGTGTTGCTAGTGGTTTTCTATCTCCCCCCAGGCTGGGGTTCCCCTCACCTGTGGGCAGCTAGCCAGAGCAGCAAAGAGCTGAATTTAGCTGTGAACACCCTGCCTGCATGTCAACCCGTGCCTCTGGGTGAAGGCAAGACCCCATTCCTTTGTGCTTTGTCCCTGCAGGTTCCCTGTCTGCCCTTCCTGCCGCTCCTCAGCATCTCCATCAACAGCATCCTGATGACCCAGCTCAGCGCGGCCGCCTGGCTGCGGTACCTGCTCTGGGTGGCTGTCGGTAAGCACGGCTTCCTGCAAGGTCCCAGAGCCAGCAGCAGCCTCTCTGGGTGAGGCTCTGGTGGTTTGAGAGCCTGTGGAACTGGTGCTGCTCAGAATAGTGGTGGGCAAGGGAGGAGATGATGAACTTTAATGTCCAAGAGTGGTGGGAGCACAATGTCCTCTGATATGTGGCCCAAAGGAATGGGAAGGGGTGAGTACTTTGTGGCTGGGAGGGGATGTAAGACAAACACTCCATGCACACCCTCTTCTGTCTATTTCCAGGTGTCCTTATTTACTTTGGCTATGGGATCTGGCACAGCACAGAGAGCCGCTGGCCTGAAGGGGCAGCTCCCTGGGAGCCACCGGGAAGCACAGCCAGGGAGGTGGCCCTGGAGCCCTGCAGGACTGCCCCGTGCCCATCTGCTCTGGGGCAATAAAAGGAGACAGCTGGTCCCTGAGTACCTGGCTCCCTCCATCCTCTGCCCGAGGGCAAGATGGCCCCTTGGGCTGAAGTTCCTGTCCTGCAGAGAGGAACAGACCTGCTGCAGCTGCAAGAGCTGCTTCCCCAGTCTGTTGAACCTGCCTGAGCAACCTGAATCCTCAGAGCAAGCCCCTGCAGAAGGAGTTCTGTTCGGAGAGGATAAAGCAGACAAGTGTTTTTGCTGCTGTTATTGGGCTGTGCAGATTTTTATACCTGTGAAACTTCCCCCTGGACCACCCCGTCCCCCTATCCCCCTGGCCCCTTGCTCACCCTGGTCCCTCAGCTGCTCACAGTGGAGCAAAGGCTTCTCATGCTGCCCTGACCCTCCACGTTGCCCAGGCACCCTGAGTCAGCCAGGACTGACAAGGTACTGCTTCATCCAGGCTTTTTCCTCCTTACCGTGAGCAAGTCCTTTTTTGCATGCATTTATTCCTCCTTCTCAGTTCCCTGTGCACATTCCTCCTGGTCCCAAGCAGGATCTGCCTTTGGGGGCAGTAGGACATGGTACCAGGTGCCCAGAAGAGGATGCCAGAGCCCACCAGCCTCATATCCCTTTGTTCAGAAATCCTGCCCCCTTCAGCCACAGCCAGGCAGGATTTTCTGGGGTGTCTCCTGCTTTGGTGCACCTGGCACATCTCCTCACATCCCTGAGCTTGCTAGACAAAGCTGGAAGCTGCCCCACCACCTGTCCCCAGAGCCAGGGGAGTGCACAGATGATGCCTGGAGCCCTGGGTGCCCTATGGGGATGTGTTTCTAACACAACAGGCACCCCAGTTTCCCACTCTGGCACCCTGTGGAGGTGTGTGGGTAAGAACTGGACCCCACAAACACTCGTGTTGCCTTCCTGGCTGCCTTGTTCAGCTGCTCTTTTCCCAGTAAGGGTCAGCACAAAGGACGGAAGCAGCTGTTGCAGTGGCCCTGCTGCCTTGGCAGAGTTGGGAGGGTTGGAGTCTGCCCTGTGCTGGGAGCCCATTGAAATGAATGAAAAGAGGGAAGAAGCAGGAAAAGGGCGATCAGCCTCCTCTGGGGCTCCCTTTTTGTGTCTTCATGGTGCCTGCTCCCACACTCCCCATCTTCCCACCATACTGGGTGTGGAGCGCATTGCCCCACTCCGGGATGCTCCTGCACCAGTTACCAAAATCACTGACATAGAATTCTTGAGGCTGCTGCTTCTTGCAAACTTGTAATTGTTACAGGCAGTAGCACGTTGGCCTGGTGCACATACACACACACACACACACACATGCACACCCCTGGCTAAACAGCCCTGGGGAGGGGACGGGCCAGTGACAGCCCTGGAGCAGTGACTGTCCCACCACACTCGTGCACCCAGTGGAAAGTGCTTGTGTGCATCCAGCCCTGACCCACAGCCATGCTGGCAGCATCTTCCCTGATGGCTCGGGGCAGGGAGAGATGTGACCTGCTGAAGCTTGCTACCCCTTGGAGGGATGCTCTGCTCCCCAAATGTGCAGCTCTGGCATGCAGCCTCTCCCCAGTTTTGGGGAAGGAGATGGGGCTGGGGGTGCTGCTGATGGACAGTGGGGATAAGGAGGGCTTGGGATCTCTGCGGCAGTGAGCAGGGACACGCCTGAGCTGCTGGAGCAATCCCTGGGAGATACTTGCTGAAGGTGGAGGAGGTGATGGGAGGAGGAGGGCAGGGATGGGAGCCCTGCCTGGCGAGGTACCATAACGCCATGTTCCCAGTGCCCTCCTCATCCTCCCAGTGCTTGTTCCGATTCCAGTGACCACCTCATCATCCTGACCTCGCACCATGGGCAGCACTGGTGCTTATTGTGCTCAGACCCAAGCGCTGGATCAGATCAGCCCAATGCAAGCCTGTGTTTTCTGGCTGACCTTCTTTACCCCCAGACAGCCCCCTACAGACTGAAGAGGTGCAAGGATGGCACGGGCAGGTGGCCGGGGTCCCTCCGCAGCCCCGCACAGGCAGGGGAAAGGCAGGCGCAAGTGTCCTGTGAAATGCTCCATTACTCCGGTCGGACGGGGCGCCCCGAGGGCTCGGCCAGCCCGGGGCCTTACCCCGGCTCGGGGAGGGGGCACTTGTGAGAGCAGCCGTGGGCTCACACACCCGGGGGAAGCCCCACAGCCCCCGCCGGCAGCGGCGGTGCAGTTGGCGCTGTGTTACGTGGCGATGAGGGGCACCTCGCCGGCTGTCATGGGGAAGGGGGTGCCGTCCCCCCCGTTGAGCACGCGGTACAGCAGCTCCTCCTTCTCCCGGTGAGCTTGATCCCGCAGCTGTGCCTCCTTCTCCAGCGCCCCGCGGGCTGCCTGCAGCTCCTCCGACAGCTGCCTGCGGGCAGACGGAGCGTGGTGCCGGAGCCGCCGGGCAAAGCGCCGGTGAGCCCCTCTGCCGCCCCCAAAGCGCTCATGACCCCCTCTGCTGCCTGCAAAGCGCCCGTGAGCCCCTCTGCTGCCTCCAAAGCGCCCCGTGAGCCCCTCTGCTGCCTGCAAAGCGCCCGTGAGCCCCTCTGCTGCCTCCAAAGCACCCGTGAGCCCCTCTGCTGCCTGCAAAGCGCCCGTGAGCCCCTCTGCTGCCTGCAAAGCGCCCGTGAGCCCCTCTGCTGCGTGCAAAGCGCCCGGTGGCATCACGGGCTGCGATGTGTTCCCTCCACTGCCACCTGCTCCCCCGCTGGAGATGCCACCTGTGCAGTGGGGAGCCGGAGGGCGCATGGGACCAGCGCTTACCTTGACATGACCAAGTGGTTCTGGGTGCGGACTTGCAGGTCCTCGTTCTCCTGCTGGAGAGTTTTCACTTTCTCCTCCAGCAGAAGGTTCTTCTCCTCCTGGAAGGGGAGCATGAGGGTGAGGAGGGAGCACCTCTGAACCCTCCACCACCCCATCCTGGGGAATGCTGGCTTGGTGGCACTGCACCCATGTCCCCTCCCCACTCCAAGACAGGAACCAGGCTCCATTCACTTTCACTCCATCTGCAATTTCTGGGCAGAATTTAGGTGGGAAGAAGAGTTGAAAAGAGGAAAGGCCACCTGTGACCCACCCCTTTCAACTCACCACGTTCTCCAGGTGCAGCAGCTTCTTATCCAGGCCATGGATGTGCTCATTCTTCATCTCGATGACAAAGTGCAGGCTCTCCAGCTCCTGCTCCCAGAAGGGGCTGGGGCTCCCATGCTCCTGCAGGGCCATTGCTTGTGTTCAAAGGACCTCAGCAGCAGTGCACCTTCCCAGGACAGGCTTTGCTCCTGCCATCAGCTCTCCTCTCCCTCCATATGGTTCCAACCCCTTCTCTCCCCCTGTTCCAGCCCCACCCCACCAGGGTCCACCACAGCAGCCCCATGGCTTTGAGTGAGCACCCCAGAGCAGGTCCCCTCCCTGGTACCCCTCCCTGCACCTGGATATGCTTCTTGTAATCTGTGCTCAAGAGTGACTCCTCCACTCGCTTCATCTTCTCCTGGAAGGATTTCAGCTGGGAATTCAGTGCCTGAATTGTCTCCTAGGGCAGCCAGAGAAAAAGCAGGGTGACAGGTATCTGGGATTTCTTCCTGAACTGCTGGGCTATGGTACCCAAATAAGCCCAGGGCTGGAGGAGCTGGGCCCTGGACACACCAGGGACTGAGGTGGCCACCGATGGCAGAACCAGCAGATGCTCCTCAAGCCCTCCCCAAGCACCCCCTCCCCAGGGATTTCTCTGCAGATACCTGTAAGGCTGCCTGGGCCCTGTGGTGGGACTCTGTCAGCAGCAGTTTCTCCTTCTCATGTGCTCTCTGGAGCTCTGCAGGGGAGACACGAGCTGAGTGTCACCAGTTTGGGGACATTGGGACAGCAAGCTCCACCTGAGCCCCACAGTTCTAGGGAGCAGGGGAGCAGCATCCCCACAACCCCACAGGCAGCCAGAGGGGCACCAGCAGTAGAGGGGAAGAGGGCAGAGGGGCTGCAGGGAGCCCTGCTGCCCTGGCATGCACCTTGTAGGGTCTCCATGTGCTCTCTCCTCAGGGCATCAAACTGCTCCTTCAGCTCCAGCTCTTTTCCCTTTTCCACCTGGGAAGCAGGGAGATGACAAACCCCAGAGTAAGGGATGCAGAGCCACACCACTCTGGGTTTCCTAACATTTTTCCTAACCCCTTCCTTCTCCCAGAAATGGGAGAGCCCAGCCCAACATGTGCCAGGTCCATGATCACTACCTGGGAAATGCTGGCTGGCCACATTCTCCATGCCCAGCCACTGCCCTCAGCAGCACGTGCCTTTCTGACTGACCTGGATGTGAGTGTCCTGGGTGATGCTCAGGGTGCCTGCACGGCCAGCATCTTGCAGCTGCTCCTCCTCCTGGCTTTGGAGGACTCTTGCACTGTCTGTCCACTCCTCTGGCAGCACTCCCTTCTTCCCATCCTCAGGAAGCAGGGAGACATTGGCTGCAAGACAAACCTGGCTGGAACAGCACTGGCCATGTCCTGCTACCCAGGCTGCTTGGACATCCTGGGCAGCTGACCTGCCAGCACGGTGGTCAGCCCTGTCCTCTTCCCACTGAACAAATAATTCCCTCCATCTTACTGGTCCAAATTAGCACTAACTGGGATGGTGCTGGCAGGCTCAGAGAGGACACAAACCTTGTTAGATTTCCTGTCCTGGTGATGACCTGTCTGAGTGAATGGGATGCCATTGGCTCTAGGATGACATTCTCTCTGGGATGCCATCCTCTCTGGAATGCAATCCTCTCTGGGATGCCCTGTCTGCAGTCCTGTACCAGCTGCAGCCATCATCCCCATCCTCCCCAGCCCTGTGCAGACCAGCTCTGCTGGGATCTGTCCACTGCTTCCTTAATATCACACTGAGAAAGCACAGTGGGGGCAAAACACACTTTTTTTTCTCACCGTTCTCTGTCTTCAAGGCTGTGAGCTCCTGGGAAGCTGGTCCCCTCTGCTGCTGGGCTTTTAGCTGTGTCTGGCAGAGAGAGAAGGGGCTGGAGCAGGGAGGTCAGAGGGGGCAGGTGTCTGCAGGCAGAGGATGCCCTGCACCGAGCATGCTTCAGTCCTGCTAAAACATGTGTGCTCGAGCAGCAGAGATCCCTCCTCAGCCCCCTGCCCTCTCCCAGCCCTGAGCTCCCATACGTGTGCATGTTCTTCCTGTCAGACAGCCTCAAACTCATGTCACTTCCCTGCTTCCCAAACGCTTCACCATGTAGCATTCAGCTGGAAAACCTGGCAGATTCTCACAACCCCCCCCACACACACTTGACATGGTGCTGGTGCAAAATACACTCCAGCAGCAAAATATTTGGGTGGGGGAGAGAAGGCAGCACTTGGCAGGGCTCTGGCTGTGGCACTGCCTTGCCACCCTTCTCCTGTCCTGGGATACTCAGGGTCCCTGGCACCTTGCAGCCCTGCCAGCACGTTTCACAGCTGGGCTTTGACACAGCCCATGCTGGAGCAGGAGTGAGAAATGAAAAATAACCATAAATCAGAGGCGATTCAGACCCTGTGCAGGGCTGGCAGCAGGCGAGAGGGCTGGCAGCAGCCAAACAATGACCTCAGGAGCGCAGGAATGTGCCGCTCAGCCCCACACTCCCGCACGCTCCCACTGCTGCCGCGGGCTGAGATAACCCAGAGCCGGGAGCTGCCTCCAGCAACACAGCTCCGTGGGATGCCTTCCAGCCCTGCATGGGTTTAATTTAGTCACTTGGAGGGGAGGGAAGAAAGAAAAGTTTTAAAAAAAAAAAAAAGAAGTGGATATATTTTTATCAGTTGCTGAAAGATAGAAGCAAAGCTTGCCTGCTCTCACAGCTCGGGCTCACCGGCACAGGGTGAATCTGGCCCTCGATGCCCATCAGCAGGTCGTGCTTCTGGGCAGGGGCACAGATGCACCATGGGTGAGAAAATCCACCTGCAGACACACTTCTGCTCTCCAGCCCCAAGCAAAGCCACTCCTAAAAACGCTGGTCCCTACCAAAACCAGCCCTGCTGCCTGTGGGGAGCTGGGGATCCCCTGTGCCAGCTCCTCCCTGACTTGGCCTTGCTGTCACAGTGATGTTGCCAAATACAGCTGGATTAGGGAGTCTGGCTTGGGAAGAAAGCAAGGGAAAGCAAACAGGCATCCCTGCCTCTGCCTCCCTGCAACCCCCCTTCTGAAGCTGGAGGGAGGCACAGTTCCAGAGAGCAGGAGAACTCTGAGCTGCCGGGAAGCCACAGCTTTATCTTCCCTTCTATGGCGTGAGCGGCCGTGGCATTGAACGTGGCCCAGGAAATGTGGTGAGGAGGCACCCAGCAGTCGGGGTTCGCAAACAAGGGTTTGTTCTCCTTGTCCACACGGCTTACCCTGAAAATGTGGAGTGCCCTGGGATGCTGCTGAGCCCCAACAGCCCTGCCTGTGAAGGGTCTCCAGGAACCCCAACCTGTCCCCTGCACACTCCTTATGCTGATGTGCATCTCCTGCTATTTAATGTACTCATGTCCGGTGATAGGTTTTGGAATCAGGAAGTGGGGGAAGAGAGGGTGGTGGATGAGCAGCGGGGGCTCTGCAGGACTGAGGGCATCACAGGAATCCCCAAATCGCCTCCTCCATCCAGGTTTTACTGCAACAAAGCAAACGCACCAAACCACCTCTATTCCACATGTCCTGCTCATGGCGAAGGTGATGCCCAAAGACAGAGGGCCCAGGGCTGGTCAACTCCATAGCACGGACAATGTCCCCAGCATAGATAAAGGAAACATTCATCTCTCCCACACACCTCAGACCCAGTGGGATGGGACTTTAGAGCCCCTTGGCCACTCAAGGAAGGTGATTTGAGACACCTGCACTGAACCCAGAAATAGCTGAAGTGCGCAAGAGGTTCACCAGCATCAGCAGACAGATCTGAATACTTGCCCTGAGGCTACAAGTGAGGCACCTTCCTACCTCTAGGAGCAATTAAAATAGCATCTAGAGCTCATTTTACTCCTAACCACTCAATTGTCCTTTGGGATAAAAGCTCCACTGCTAAAGCCAGGGTGAAAACCAAAATGTGACTGAAAGCACTGAAATATAGAGGCACCTTCTGCTGCCACTTCCAGTGCAGCATGTGGCACTCGTGCCTCTGGTATCAGGCACATTCTGGAGAGCTGGAAAACAATCCTGGTATCCACTGTGTGTGAAAGGAGCAGGTTGGGAGTTGCTCCAGCTGGAACAGTTTTGGCCAGGGGAAGAAGCAGCCTGAAACATCCTGCAGGTGGGGACCATCCACAGTGCAGCTTATCCTGTAAGGTCTCAGCATGGAAACCTCTGCCAAAAATACTTTCCAGCTATGAAAAAACCAAAAGTATCTACATTCCTAGAACTAAATATTTTTAATAGTCTGGAGTGGAACTGTTTATGGATGGATTAATCGGGATTTCCAGCAGGACCTGAGACATCTCCAAGCATGCCAGGGGTGTGGAGCACACAGGCAGCTGGCACAGCATGGGCAGTCAGGGTGGCTGCAACCTCTGCTTCAGCTTAGCGTGAGGTGGGGTTTGGAACTGTATTTTTCTTCCTCTTTTCCTGTTTTACAAGTACATTGAGCAATTCAACCATACAACCTTGCAAAGGAAATCACAAAGAGGCAGGAAATGAGTATTTAAATCCCGACTCTGCTCCTGAGGAGGAGGTTTTGCTTTGTGGCAGTGAAGAAGGGGGCCAGGATTTGGAGCATGACCCTAAAACCTCCCTGTGACCTGCAGCAGATGCTCAGTGCTGCCAGAGCAACGCTGGCACAGGTCCGTGGGATCTGTCTTCGACTCTGCTACTGTTTTCCCTCCAGCAACAGTTGTGTTACCAGATGACTCTCACCTCTCATACAGTCAGATCTGTCCTGCAGACCATACACAAACTCATACACAAACCCTTAACACTGTTGCCAGCCTCAAGTTTTGCATCCTGACCCTTCCCTGGCTCCTGCTGATGCATATAGTCCCTATATCTTCAAAATAAATTCACCCCAGCCCTGGAAGGTGGCCAAACCTCAGCCCTGATCTTTTATGGAGGAGACTTAGCCTCTCTCACACCAGGAGCATGACCACAGGGCAAGCAGTGACCATGAGTGGCCAAGCATGTGTGGATGGAGCCAGAGGGGAAGGGAACCCCAGGGACAGTGTCCACAGATCAGTGCTGGGTTCTGTCTGTGCCTGCTTATCTCCCTGCAGACTGGTGCTGGAGAAGGATGAGGCTGCCAAGCCGACTCCCCCAGGGCACACAGTGTCTCCTGGAATGCCATCCACCCACCAGACCCTGCCCAGCACCAGCTCCACAAGGTCACCTACAACCTGGGACTGTCCCAAAAGCCTCCACAGCCCCATTACAGCCCCCAACCCCACGACCTGCACCCACATTCTGGCTGTGTTTACCCCTGGGATTCGAGGTCTGCAAACCCAAGCAGCCCCAAGAGACCAGCTCTGCAAGTCCACCTATCAGCAGTGAGAAGTGAAGGTCTCCCTCCCTTCCCTTAGGTTCCTCGGACACAAGAACACAGGCAGGAGCAGCCCCATCTCCTCCCTTACCCCTTTTAGCCATAATGGGGATTTTAGGTGCTACTTTCGGAATTAACTTGCAACTTAGTCACAGCAGCCGGGCTGTTTAGTGGCGCACGCACCGGGCTGAGCAGACGGGCTCGAGAGCGGGCAAGTGCAGGAAGGGAGGCGTCTGCAGGCAAATGACAGATTTCCGCATTTCGGTAAACGTGTGGCTCTCGGTACCTGGGGCCTCAGGGCTGCTCTTTTTCCCTGTCCCATGCTCATTCTTGTGAGCTCTCAGAGTCACAAACTAGTCCAGAAGTGATCTTATGACATAGCAAAGAGTGGGATTTTTTTTTTCCCATGATGTGGAGAAGCAGCCAAGCCCGCAAGTGCTGTAAATAAAGGCACTTGCTGGCTGTGGGGCTGTGTGAGCTCTGTGCCTGCTCCCCCTGCACATCCCAGCAGTGGGTTCTGCTCTGGCCGTGTGGTCCCAGGTGGTCAGGCTCTCACAGCTGCCTCTGCAATGGGCAGTGGGGCACAGCAGCACCTCGAGGACTTTCTGCCTTCCCTCCTGCCCCTGCCATCCTCCAGTGATCACAACCCCCTGACACCAGCACAGCACATCCGACTGCACAAACAACTCCTGAGGCTGATGGCCGGGGCACTATGGCAGCATGAGCACGTCAAATAATAAGAACTATAACAATAATAGTGATGATAATAATAATCAGCAGATAATTTCTAGATCTGAGCTCACAGAAGAGCAATGCACTGAGATCTGCAGAGGACTCAAGAGTGTTCCCCGACAGAAGTCATGTCTTCAGCACAAAGGGACACAACTTTTGGGACAAGGGAGGATGCTGTGGGAGGCTGGCAGAGGTCTTTCTGGGGGAACCCATCCATGTCCTCCATGGGACCAGCACTTCCAACAGGCATTTTCATCCCAGATGTTGCCCCCTCTGAAGTGTGAACTTCCCTGTGAAGTGGGGGTGAGCCTGGAAGGGTGCAGGAGGGTGCAGCAGTGCAGGTGGCTGCCAGCTCCCACTGTTCCCACTGCCAGCTCCCCCACCACAATGCCGGTGGGGTCCCACACAGCCGGGGACAGCCACACTGCCCAGCCCCACCGCTCCCCCAGACAGGGGGGAACCCACACCGCGTGCACCCAACACCCCTCCTTCCCAGCAATGCAAACAGGGCTCCACACAGACATCAGCCGCACGCGAATCTCAACTCCATCAAACCCCGGCAATGCGCACACTCGGTCCCACCAGACCCCGACCCCACGGAGCCCCGACCCCACGCAAATCCCGACCCCTCGCGAAGCCAAGCCCAAGCCCACTCCAGCCCAGCCCAAAAGCCCTCGCAGCCGCTACCTCGGCACCGACGGGACAGCAGCGCAGGGCGCTGCCGGTGCAGCCCATGGAGCCCCGGCGGGACCCGCTCAGCCGCGGGGTGCGGGGCGCGGCATCCCCCGACGAGCGGCACCGGGAGGGACGGGACGGGACGGAACAGAATGGGATGGGACGAACCGCCCCAGCTGGCATGCAGAAAAAAATAATTTAAAAAATAATAATGGAAAAAAAAAAAGTCCGGCAGCTGCTGACAGGCAGCGCCGGGAGAGGGTGCTCTGCACCCCCGAGCCGCAGGCAGGGCCCCCGGCAGCAGCTCGCCCGCCCCAGGGGCTGGCCCTGGGCCCCCTCCACCCCGAGGTGTCCCCGCCCTGAGCTGGGGTGCTTCGGGAAGGCTCAGTCCCTCGGGTGCCCTGCATTGAGGATCTCCATCCCGGGCGTGGAGAGCAGGAGCACTGCACTGGGGGTGTCCTCTCCTGGGAGAGGAGGAAAGGGAGGGAGCAGGACCACAGCACCAGGGCTGAGGTGCAGCTGGAGCAGGGCTGCCTCAGGGGGCTTCCACTGTTGAACTCATCCCAGCCCTCTAGGAGGAGGGATGTGAGGGCAAAGGCATGATCCATCCTGGGTTTTGCCATCACTCCATGAAATTTCCACTTGTGCAGGGGTAGTTGTGGAAAAGAGGTGGGTTTGGGGTGTTTTCTCCTGGCAGGAGTTCTGCTCTGGGGGTCGTTGTACTGACTGGAGGGGGACTTTCAGTGTGGTCCATACTGGCTTGGGGACTGCATCCTGGCAACCCTTCTCCTGAGCATCCCAAACCTCCCAAATGCTGGGCGTGGAGCCATGGTGCCGTTTTTCAGGAGGAAATACTGCACTTTGGAAATGGGTCCTGAAGAGGTAAGGACACAAATGGATTTGAAAGTGTCCTGTCTAAAAAATAATGGGATGCAAAACAGGTTCCTCTGAATGTTTTGATTTTGATGATTTGTTTAAAAAAATACGTTTTTTTTAAATTAATTTTTTTTTTAGACATTTCTATATGACCACACATTCTGACCTGAAAAACCCATTGGTGCCACACAGCGCTGCTGAAATTGGAGTGTTTCAACCTGGTCACGAGGCTGTGCCTGTATGGAAACACTGTAAGTTTTTGTCAACAAGTTTCTATTCTGACATTTTCCAAATATCCCCTGGGAGAAGTCCAAGCAGCCCGTGGCTCAGGGACTGCCAGCACCCTGGCATTTTGCCTGGGCAGCTAGGGAGTGGAGGTGTCTGGTTGTCCTGTCACGTTCGACTTGGAGGTGTTTTTTCTGCCCTGGAACAGGAGAAATTGTGAAACACTACTTGGATAGGAGGGTGGGGAAGGCAAGGGGCAGGCCCACACTGTCACAAGTCTCCTGGGGACTGGTGGGACCAGTTGCCTGCATCCTCTTGGGTGGGTGCTGCTTAACCTGAGTGAAGTTTCGTGAGTCACAGCAGCTTCTGGCATCAGCTCACACAGCTCAGAAACCACTGAGAGCGTCTCTGTTCTTATCTCTTCAGAACTTCAGAACGCAGCAAGTCTCCTTCCCTGAATGAGAGTACTTATTTGGGCTGAGTAGATAGTTTGTGGGATAAAAGGCCTATGTGTGCAAGGTGATGGCCTCCACCTCTCCAGGGTAAATTAAAAATCCTGGTCTAGACTTTGGAGACTGAAGGCCTACAGGGACAAGCACAAAAGCACATGCATATTTCCAGGCTGAATTTGCATTGCTGGGGCCGTGGCAGAAGCAACTGTGTGGGCAGCTGACAAGGAGCCTGTCCAGCTGCCAGCATGTCCTGGTGGTGCACAGAGGTCCAGTAGTTTGCACATGTGCTCATGGAAATTTCTGCTTTTAACTGTGGGGCACCGAGGGGGTGCACTGGGATGACCCAGTACCACAAAGTGGGGCTCCAGGTAGGGTTTCTCATGCTAGTGGTGGAGAAAAACCAGAATTTGGCCACAACGAGAGGAGGCATCAAGCTAGCAAGGCAGAACTGGGATTTGGGCAGGGGGTTGTGCAGTAAGAATAGCTCCAGCACCCAGCTCTCCAGCCTCCCCTGCCGGCTCTGGTGTGCCATGCTCACCATGGCAGCTACAACCCTGCACTTCTAGACATCCCTACCTTTCAGAGACGGGGCCATCCAGGCCGTGTTACATCCTTCCTTCAGCCCCCGGGTGCATCTGTGAGACTACCAGCCAGAGCTCCTGCTTGTGCTGCCCCAAAGGTTTCTTGTTTTTGCTTGATTTTAGCAATTTCTTAGTTCCCCCAATCTTTCCTGTGCAGTCTGCTTGGGATGTGTGCCTGCCGGAGAGATCTCTCATCTCAGCCCCACTTCATCCTCCTCTGCCACAATACACTGATCACTTGCTCTATTTGCAGGGCAGCACTTTAACAGCCAGGAACTGTTCTGTTCATCTGCTTTTGAGTGAAGCAGAGGCTTTCCATGGCACTGTAGGCTAACCAGAGAACTCTGGGGATCTGGGGAGTGCACGGGGCTGGGGTTGCTGGAGGCTGCAGGCAGCGGGCTGGAGATGACAGGGACTGTGGCAGCAGGGGATTTCTGCCCGTGCAAAGACAGGAAAGCAGAGGTGGTGTGCAGCAGCTCCACCTGGGGCAGCTTCAGCTTGTTTTGAAGCTTGCCCTGATATCTTTTTTGGTGTTATCATGATCACTCCGCAGGAATGACAGCAGCTGGAGACAAAGATTTCCTCTAGAAAAGTGAGCCGAGGAGGCTTCATCACATGCTCAGCTGGATTGCCAGTAAATGGGATAACAGGACAATGTCTAGTTAATTTGTACCAATGGTCATTTAAAGTGTTTGCCAAAGCTTCTGGATAAGAAAAGCATTTATGCAAACTATTTAAGTGTCTCTTGTTGCTTTCTGTCCGGTTTCAGCTGGTAAGGAGTGGGCAGGACAGGATGGGTACAAGGCGGTGTTGGTGCCAGCCCTGCATGGTCCGTGCGCAGGGTGGGCCTGTGAGAGCAGATGGGGTCACTTCTTTTGTTTGGTTGTTTATTTTATTTGCAGAAACCCAGTCTGGGGAGTTTTTGGGTGATGAGCTGGCCCATGGTCAGCCTGGTGGCTCCCAGCAGAGCTGAAACCCAGGCAGTGGAAACAGGATGGTCATGGTTACACTCTTTGGCCCTGCTCATCATTTGCAATCTGTTTGCTTTTGCAAATAAGACCTACTCAAATGCTGGCTGCTTTTCTCCAATGCAAGTCAAAGATGTTTAGCCAGGTCTGCTGGAACCTCACGACTTGGACTTTTCATGGGTGAGATAGCTGAGAAAACTGTTTGAACTGCAGAAGTTCTTGAATGTTTTGGAGCCAAAAAAAAAGTCACAGTTCCTTTTGTGGGGATCTAGGTCACACATACTTCTGCCTTGAGGTAGAACAGTGATTTCAAGTCATTCCTGTCCCTGCATGTGTTTTTCCAAGCAAAAAGATGTGGGTTAACCTGTTCTTATAGTCTTTTATTCTCTTTTCCCCCCCCATGGCAAAATGGAAGGGCTAGAAATGGGGGAGTGAAACTTTAACCTACGCTGGCATGAAGCAGGAAAGCACATGGTGCTGGAGACTCAAAGTGAGGAGCTCTGCTCCCCTCCCCAACCTCAACACAATGCTCAATCTGTGCCCGTGCCTCTCCTCATGCATCCCCATCCTTATCCCTGTCCTCCGGCTGCTCCGGGGCCTCAAAGTGAAAACTAATCCCAGGGGATAACTTTCCGCTCTGTTCCCCGGGTGGGAGGGGAGGAATGGGCTATTTATTCTTCACCCTTAAGCCTCGGCAGTGGATCAGCGGCGCAGTTGTCGCTGCGGGCGCGGGGTGGGCAGCAGCATCCGTCACGCCTCCTGCTGGCTCCCACGCCCTGCCTGCATGCTCCAAGGCCAGCCTTGCTGCTAAATAAGGATGAAAGGCTAAAAATAGAGCTGAGGCAGGGGCTTGGACAAGCCAGGCCACCCTTCCCAAGGCTGGGAGAAACATGGGGGGGCCAACCAGCGTCAGTATGTGAGGGAGAGCATAGCTGCCTATATGGGGAAGGGTCCTACAAGTGTGTTCTGACCATGCTGTGGAAGGGGGTGGGTCTGAGTCCTGCCACACTCTTGTCATGTGTGCTTAGTTGGCTCAGCCCCTTCTGGTTTTCCACAGGGAATAACTGTTCACCAAAATATATGGGAAAACCCCTGTTCCTGTGCCATCTGTGATGGCAGGGTACCCATGGGGCCATGCCAGCATGCTGGGGTGCCTGGGGCAGCTCTGTCTGGGAAATGATCTGCTGAAGGGGGGAGGAAGGGTGGAAGAGGGGGTGTTAAATCCAGCATTTTGGATAGATGGGTGGTAGGGGTGTACTGCACAGAGTCATGTAGCTTCGACTATGCAGCTTATCAGTGCAGCTTACACTATGTAAAGGTCAGTAGTTTTGCAACAGATAGAGGGTATTTTTATTTTGTGAAGCAGAAATGATAAAAAGAACATAAAGCTAACAAACTTGTCAAAACTGGCCTTGTGGTTGGACACTGTTCCAAAGGGCATGGACACTCTTCTACAGAGCATGATGATGTGCCAAAAGCAAGAGTTCAAGAAAAGGACAGAGTGAGAAAGACTACAGAATGACCACCAGAGGACCTTTCTAAAGGACCACTGACTCAGAATGGGAGGCGTGTCAAGGGGAGGAACAGTTTGGGAAATGGGAAGGACAGATCTGGGGAATTAATGAATTATTCATTAAGTATCCAAATAAAGGCATGAAGCTTTTATAACTTGTCGTGCACGTTTTTTGGAGTATCCCAGCCCCTTGTGCATTCAGCGTAGTAAATAAAGAATGCTGCTTTCTAATACTCACAGAGTCTTAAAGAGTTCCTTTATTGCCTATTTTGCCGGCAGGAGGGGCACTGCAGAAAACTGCCCAGCCAGGGGTCCTCGATGCCAGAGTGCCCCCTCCCTCCCGCTGCACACTTGGCATCGGATTCGAGGATCTCAAATATTTGAAATACCTGAAATACCTTTCCTCTTCAGCTGCCACCTGCCCTGTGCCGAGAGCGGGGACAACCCAAGTAGGGAACGAGAAGAGCCACGGCCCTGTGTGGAGGGGTGGGCGGTGGTCGGGGCCCCACACCGGAGCTGGGTGATGTGCATGCCCCGAGGTGGTGGGTGCAGCCCCCTCGCCCCCAGTGCCAGCCCTGGGAGCTGGGAAAGCGCCGCTTCCCGTCCCAGCATCCCTGGGAATCCAGTCCTGAACTTGTCAGCGAAACCGGGGAGGGAGGGGAAAGGGAAAAAAAAAAAAAAAAGAAAGAAAGAAAGCAAAAGAGGAGGGGAAATTGTGAGCATCCTCGGGGGAGGGAGGGGAATCGGGCGGTGGGCCGGGCGCGGAGGGAGGGCTCATCCTCACCACACGGGGTTTCTTCGTGCCACTGCTGCCAGCCCGGTCCCGCCGTGGTACCCGCACGGCGCTCGCCTCTCCGCCCCTCGGAGCGACTCCGCACCGGCCCGCACTCACCTCGGGCTCATCCCGCAGCATTCCCGCAGGATGCTGTGCGCGGGGCTGGCGCTGGCGCTCTGTGCACTGCAGCTCGTCCCGGCCGCGCTGGCAGGGCCGCAGACACAGCTCTTGGTGGAGCGGAGCGGGGCCCGGCGGCTGAGCAAGGTGAGGAGAGACCCCGCATCTCGCATCCTGCATCCCGCATCCTGCATCCCGCATCCCCATCCCGCACCTCTCCGGGCAGGGAGGGGGCTGCCGCAGGGGCTCGGCAAGGGAGAGTGGGAAGGTTTCGCCATCCCGATGGGGTTGCAGGAGAGCAGGAGTGGTTCCTGCTTGACAGGACGGGTGCAGGGTCGCTGGTGGGTGCGTGTCTGCGGCGGGGTGGGGGACTGGGGGCCCGTGGACACCCTGGAACCCCGCAGCTCCTCGTAGTGGGAAGCTCTGCTGGAGGCTGGGGTTGAGCTCGGAGCAGAGCTGTTTACAGGCACTTCTGGACCCAGAAGCTCAGCGGCTTCGTGCTCGGCTGAGCGTCTCTCGGTTTTCCTTCCTTCTTTCTCTCCATGAGCCTTTTCCAGCCCAGGCTCTGCACCCGTTTTCCCACGCAGAGCTGGGCCGGGCTCATCAACACGCGCTGATTAAGATACAGCTGATTACCATGTGTGACTCTCACGCGGTGAGGAGGGAAACATCGTAATTTATTTTCCAGGAAGGCTGCAGTCGCCCTAGGGAAGGGGGAGCCGGTTGGGAACGCTGGAGGGAGCTCCTCGGGCAGCAATCTGCGGCCACACAGCGATTTTGGGCTCCCTGGAACCTCTTTTCCTGCAGACCCACGGGCTGGGGGCTCACAGTGTCGGGGTGCAGCCTGCCCCGTGTCCCGGCTTGTCCTGAGCCCCGTGTCCTGCCCTGGGCTGCTCCCGGTGGAAGAGCAGGATGGTGGGATGGGCTGCTCACCTGCGTGGGCTGCGCTGTGCCCGCAGGGGATGCCTGGCACCAGGCAATACAGCCTCCACCGGTTCTGCTGCTGTGAGCAGGCAGGGAGAGCCCCACACCATGGCATGGGACACGGGCTGCTCCGGCCAAACCTGCTCGGGGAGGGAGCTAGGGCTGGGCTCTTGCCACTTGCCTGTGGCAGGCTCAGGGTGGCTGGTGCAGGCAAGTGCTGCCATCCCTCCACGTGTGGATTTGAATGTCTTTACTAGTGGTGGCTGGGATGGTTGGTGGGACTTGTGGGAAACAGGGGAGATCTCCCAGAGAGCTCCTAGCCCAGATGGGGCACACAGGTGATGTCCCCCATTCAGGTGACATTCCTCACATGTGGATTTGCATTGTCCTGTGGGATAATGCTGCTTCCCTGGCTCATTGTACTGAAGCAGCTAGGATCAGGCCCCTGGGGTGTATCAGGCAGGGCATGAGCATGGCTCATCTGCTACCTGAGTGTGACTCCTGCTCCTGTGTGGAACTAGGTGGCCAGAGCTGGTGGATGAGGTGAAAAGCTGTGCCAACCCCACAGGCATCACCCACACACCCCCTCTGCATCCCCCTGCACAGTGCAGCCCCCCACTGCCCTGCCCTGGTCCCAGCCTGCTCCCACCTGTCCCCACATACCTTTCTTGGTGCTGTTGGCATGAATGGTGATTCTTGCCTTGTTCATAAGTGAAATGTTTGGAGGCAGAGCTGAGGCAAGTTTGGAAATTGCAGCCTGGTAATCCTCTCAGGGTGTAAAGTACATGCAGAGGGGCAGACAGAGAGTTTCTGCAATGCCCTCAGTCTCAGAGAGCTGGGAGTTTGAGAGAGGGTCATATTCATCTGGCCTTTGAAGGGGCTGAAGGTCATTTTTTGGTTGTTTGTGAGGAGATGTTTGGTGTGGGTCAGATGTCCAGCGCTGGAGAGAACTCCTGCAAACCCAGGGCAAGGCTTGCCCTGGCTCTAACTCCTTCTGTCCCCTGATTCTGCAGGTGGGTGGCTTTGCCTGGGAGAACTGTGGTGACAAGAGTGACCCCGTGGTGGTGCAGAGCCTCTCCGTGGCACCCGATCCCATCACCATCCCAGGGAGCCTACGTGTCAGCGCAGCTGTCAACAATGGAAAGACCGTGGGTTCCCCTCTGAAGGTAAGTGCCAGACATGCCTCCATGTGATGAGAGAGGACAGAGCCTCCCAAAACCACTAGCAGCAGGGAAATGCCCATCAGTGGGTAGGGGAATGAGGAGCCCTTGGGGAGCGAGGCACTCTAAGGCAGAACAGGGCAAGGAGAGACCCACAGTGAGAGCTCACAGCCCAGTGGAAGCCTCTCAGCTTTGTCTTGAGGGAGAAACCACCTGAGCTGTCTCATGTTCTGGGAATGTAGAGGCTTAGGGAGGGAAATGAAAACCCAAGTGCTGTGGGTGCTCCTGGCAGTCACTGTAGCACTTCTTTTTCAGCGTCCAGACATGGCTGCTCCCTCCAAGGACATGCCAGGGCACTGCTGTGGGAGCCTTGGGCTGGGCTGGCTCCACTTCTTGGGCAGTTTTTGGAATGAGATGGAACATGTGTATCTGCCCAGGGTGCATGGGCTGTCTTGAGCAATGCTATGTTTGGGGCTGTGGCTGTGGGGAGCATACTGGGGCAGTGTGGAGACTGAGCTGAGGTGTGGGAACACCTGTTTTGGGACAGAGGCAGAGGAGAGGGAGAAGTGGGACTGTGGGGTGGTGGGATGTGTTTGATCAAGAGGTCAGCCTGAGGTTGGAGGAAGAGAAACCTGCAGGCTGAGAGGAACCAAAAGCAGGAGTGTGTGCAGTAACCCCACAGACACCCAAAGATTGCACGATCAGGAGCTGAGGAAATTGTCTGGTGAGGTGCTGTGGGACCAGCTGGAGGAGTTTTGGGTGCCTGTGCTGGTTGTGCTGGTGCTGAACACTTTCCCTCCAGGCAGTGCTCGTGGTAGAGAAGGCGCTGGGTGATCTCTGGATCCAGCTGCCCTGCATTGACCAGCTGGGCAGCTGCACCTACAATGATGTCTGCAGCATACTCGATGACCTCATCCCACCTGGCACGACCTGCCCGGAGCCCCTGCTCACCTACGGCATCCCCTGCCACTGCCCCTTCAAAGCGGTACGGCTGAGCCCCCCGGGGTGGTGCTGGCAGTGCTGACAGGGACCACTGTGCCCTTTGGTGCAGGGCTGGCCTTTTGGCCGACCCCTTGCCCATGTGTGTCCTCTCTCTGCAGGGCTTCTACTCTCTGCCAGCCAGTGACTTTGACCTGCCTGACGTGGAACTGCCTTCCTGGATGACCAATGGCAACTACCGTGTCCGGGCGGTCGTCAGCAATGGTGGGGAGGAGCTGGCCTGTGTCAAGCTGGCCTTCTCCCTGCACTCCCACTGAGGGGTTGGGCACTGTCCCTCCTCTCCCCACCCACCTTGTTCCCCTGTCCCATCCTGTCCAGTTGCACCCCATCTTGGTCCCATCCCATCCAGTTGCATCCCATCCTGTCCCAACCCATCCTTGCGAGGTCCATCCTTCTTGCTGTCAGGAGGAAGCAGCCCCTGTCCCTCTGCTCAGTGCCCCCCTCCCCTGCTACACCCAGAAACACACCTCTGGTTGTCCTGCTGTCCCCAAACCCATCACCAGTGTGTCATCTGCCTGGACAGGGTGGCCTTGGAGCCTAACCCCAGTATGACCTGGGGGTAATTTTTTACCCAGTTTCTTTTGGTTTTGATAATCCTATCAGGGCAATTTTAGACAAAAACATTCCAGGGAAAAGCAGTATTTCTTGAAGCAGTCCATGGGGAGGAGGGAGTGTTTGGGGCAGACTGGAGGGAAGCAGGAATAGCTGTGGAGGGTGTCCTTGCTTGCCCCTACCAGCTCTAGCCTTAGCACTGGGCTGTGTTGTAGAGGTGACCCCAAAGTGTCTGCAGGAGACCTGTTCCCACACAGCAGCTGTCTGCCTTTGGTGCATCCTTGTCCTGCATGGGGGACCAGCTTGCTGGCAAGAAGCACTTGTGAAGGCACCTCCCCGCATCCCTCGTGTGGCAAACATCAGGAACACAAGAGGACTGAAACCACCAGGGCCTCACATGGACATTCCCACTCATGAGGGACCACGTGGTTGGTGATGCTCCCAGCAGCAGGAGAGGTGGCTGGCTGTTGGCTGAGCTCACTCCACAGGGGGACACGTGGCCGTGATGGGCTGCTGGGGCACAGCCTGGCCCAAGACCAGTCCCACTCAGCTCATTTTTCCACTGGGACTCTGCACTGGAACCATCCTTCCCATGTACTGACAGAGGCACCCCAACATGGAGCAGCATCCCCAACATGGGATAACTGGGAGATGACCATGAAGACCAGCTGCCTGAATCCTACCTGGGAACCTCCTGGCTGTGTCTGGGGACCGTGGCACAGGTGGGCAGCTTCCTTCCTGCTGCAACTTCGGGCAGGGTGTGAGTGATATCACCCCCCTATGACCGGTGCCCAGAGGGCAGAGGTGCAGGTGACCCACCAGCCACCCCTGTCCCTCACTGTCCCTGCCTGCTTGTGTTATTTAGCCCCTCCATAGGGCTGGTTTTCTACAAGCACTTTATAAGCCTTAACTGCTGCAGGGGATCCTCCACCACACAGATGTGCTCCCACTGCCTTTCTGTGCCCTCCACTTGCTTCATTTCATCCCGTGGCTTTGCCTGGAGAAGCACTAACCCTCTGACCCTGCTCGCTGCCAGTGCCTGTGCCAGGGCAGCAGCATCCTTTTGGGCAGGTACTGCAGGTTCTTAATAAAAGTTCTTACTAGGAAGGAGAGCTGGTGCCTCTTGGTTGTGGGGGTGACATTTGTTTCCCTTGGAATAGCAGGGATAGGAATGTGAGCTGGATGGGAGTAAGGTGGTGCGGCTGGGACGGGGGCAGTGGTGGCCAGAGGAGCTGAGTGTGAGCAACCCCAAGGCCACTTCCTTGTGCAAGAAGCAGGACAGGGATCTGCAAGCTCTGCTAAGCATTGCTCTTGGGCATGCAGACACAGGGACAGCCTCGGGGGGGGGCACAGCCCATGCTGGAGGGCTTAAGGAGTGTCACTTATTATAGCAACCATTTATAACCATGACATTTGCATGGCTCTGCACACCTTGCCCAAGGAACAGCCCTGCCACAGGGGATCACAGACTTACAGAATCAGTTAGCTTGAAAAAGACCTCTGAGATCATTGGGTTCAACCTGTGCCCTAACATTAACATATCTACTAGACCATGGCACTAAGTACCACCTCCAGTCTTTCCTTAAGCACCTCCAGGGATGGTGTCTCCACCACCAGCCTGTTCCAATGTCTGATCCCTCTCTCTGTGCAGAAAGTCTTCCTACTATCTATAGCTAAACCTCCCCTGGCGCAGCTTGAAACCACGTCCTATCTTCCTGTCGTTGATTCCCTGGGAGCAGAGCCCGACCCCACCTGGCTACATCCTCTGGTCAGAAAGTTGCAGAAAGTGGCTACCCCTGAGCCTCCTCCTCTGCAGGGTAAACAACGCCAGCTCGCTCAGCCGCTCCTCACTCATGCTCCAGACCCTTCCCCAGCTCCGCTGCCCCTCTCTGGATGCCCCTCGCTGCGCACACGGCGGGTTCGGGGCTCGATCCACGCCTTTGTCCCACGCGTGGCAGCGGCACCGGCGGCTCCCCCGCCCGTCCGCCAGGGGGCGCCACCACCGGCTGCATAGGCCACGCCCCCGACACCGCTTGGCCACGCCCCCGGGCCCGCCTGACCGCGCTCTCGGCACAGCTTGGTCACGCCCCTGTATCGCATGACCACGCCCCTGTACCGCTTGGTCACGCCCCCTGATATATTGGACACGCCCCTCGTATCGCGTGACCATACCTTCTACACCGCTTGGTCACGCCCCCTCTGCCGCTTGGCCACGCCTCCATGCAATCGGCCGTCTAGCCCCGTTTCGCTTGGCCACTCCCCTGGCTGCATTGGCCACGACCCCGGCACACAGTGACCACGCCCTCTGCGCAGCTTGGCCACGCCCCCATGGAGCTGCTACATAGCCCCGTTCGCTTGGCCACGCCCCGTCCCTATTGGCCACGCCCATATAGGTGACCACTATGTCGGATCTGTTGGCCACGCCCCTTTCCATCAGGCCACGCCTTCCGCCCCCCCGCGCAGGCGCCGCGCTCAGCTGAGCCGCGTGTCACGTGACGGCGCAGCCGAGCGAGCGGGCCCGGCGGGGCCGGGCGGTGCGGGCGGCGGAGAGGTGCGGGATGGGATGGGATGGGATGGGGACAGGGACAGGGGCGGCGGAGAGGTGCGGGATGGGATGGGGACAGGGACAGGGGCGGTGGAGAGGTGCGGGATGGGATGGGGACAGGGACAGGGGCGGTGGAGAGGTGCGGGATGGGATCGGGACAGGGGGAGACAGGGACAGGGGCGGCGGAGAGGTGCGGGACGGGATGGGGACAGGAATAGGGATAGACAGGGACAGACTGGGACAGGCGCGGCGGAGAGGTGCGGGATGGGGACAAGGACAGGGGACAGGGACATGGACGGGAGCAGGGACGGGGACTGGGACTGGGACAGGGACCGGGACAGGGGCGGCGGAGAGGTGCAGGACGGGACCGAGACGGGGACAGGGTCAGGGGACGGGGACAAGGACAGGGACAGGCTGCAGCAGGGCGCTGTCAGCCCGCGCCATGCACAGGGGTGCGGGGGGCGCGGGATCCCGGCGGTGCTGCTGTCCCGCGTGGGTGCGTGGAGACTGGGGGTGCTGGCAGCCCCCATGGATGTCCAGGGGTCCTTGGGGATGCTGGAGGCTGGCATGGATGGTCAGGGGTCCCTGGGGGTGCTGGAGGCTGGCATGGATGGTCAGGGGTCCCTGGGGGTGCTGGAGGCTGGCATGGATGGTCAGGGGTCCCTGGGGGTGCTGGAGGCTGGCATGGATGGTCAGGGGTCCCTGGGGTTGCTGGAGGCTGGCATGGATGGTCAGGGGTCCCTGGGGGTGCTGGGAGCTTGCAGGGGTGCCCAGAGGTCGCTGGGGGTCCTGGCAGCCTGCAGAGGTGCTTCAGCGTGCTCAGAGCCTGCAGAAGTGTGTGGGTCTGCCTTGACCCCATGTGGGTACCCAGGGGTGATGCCCTACAGGGTGCTGGCACCCCATGGGGTTCCCCTCGGAGTGTCTGGGGGTGCCACGTAGAGGGACTGAGCCCTCTGCAGTGTGCGCTAGGGTGTGAGGTGGTGGTTAGGTGTGGGGTGCTGTGTGGCACTGGAGGAGGGCACAGGGATGCCCACACTCTGTGGGGTGCAGGGAGTGGAGCAGCACAGCCTGGCTGGGGCAGGAGCTGTGGGGTCTGGGTGGGGTTTGTGCCCAGCAGCCTCCCTGTGGGGAGAAGCCAGGCTGGGAGGAGCAGGTAATACTTTGGAAAGTAATATGTTGGAAAGGTGAATCTGGGAGTGTCTCTGGAGCTGTGGGAGACGTGGGCAGCACAGGGTCAAGAGGACTGGTGCTGTCACTGGGAGGTATCATGCTGGCCTGGGCATTGTGGCCCCTCTGCAGGCAGGAGAGTGGGATCTAGCGGTGCCAACTCTCCCTGGTGCCGTGCTGGAGTGGGTTATGAGCCGTGCTTTGGAAATAAAGGGTTTAACACGCATGATGGGAAGCAGCAGTGAGTTTTTCTGTGAAGCTCACTTTTCTGGAAGATTTCCTGATGTACACACAGCCCCAGCTCAGCTGGGGAGAGCTGTCAGGGTCAGCAGCAAGTCACATCTTGCTTTTGACTTCTGGAGTGGGGCTGCCACTGTAAGGGACAAATTGCTGCCACTACCATCCAGCTTTTGTAGATGCTTCGCTTATGAAATTGCTCCTGCGTGTAGATGCGGAGAAGAAATTCACACAAAAGTGACCAGGGAGTTGGGTTTGAAGTGGAAACCAAATGTGGCTGTTCCTGTCTTTGCTGATTGCAATGACGAGGAAATGGTGTAGTGGGGTTTTGCTTTGGTTTGAAATATTCATCATGTGGATGAAGACGAGTTTTGCAGCTCTTTCATGTTGGTTGCGGGGGAGCCAAGTGCTCCCTGCTGCTATGCAACCTTTAATTCAGGCACAAAGCAGGCAAGTCACGATGAACACATTTCGCTGGCTCTTCAAAGCAAAAAGCAGACAGGCTTGCTTGGAGGGAAAAAAAAATCCACAGGGAAGGATCAGGCAGAGTGATGTCGCCGTGTTCTGTTTATTTGGAAGACATCTCTGCTGGGTACTGCAGGACTTCTCTGGGGGTTGCCCACGCCTGACCCAGCCCTGCACCCCCTCTGCCTGCTGTCCTTGCCGACTGCCAGCCCTTGGTGCTCGGCAGAGCCTCCCAGGTCTCTCCCCTGGCCCTTGAGCCTGTCACTGATGACAAATGGCTTCTAATGCTTTCCTTGTGTAAACTCCTGCTGCCGCTCTTCCCGGTCCCTGCCTCTCTGGATAGCCCTGCCTGCAGCAGAGCTGGTTCAGGATGGGATTACGTGTCCCAGCTGCGAGGGAGGAGACTGGACAGGAGTGATGCGTGTGCTGCCTTTGGCTCTGGAGTGCCTTCTGGCCTGCACCGTAGCTCCAGAGGCTGGTATTCCATGGGACACACCGCTGCTTCCTGCTGCCAGTGTTGCCTGGTGCTGCAGGAAATACAGCGTGTTTATTGTGGCCTGGATAACTGCTCCAGAGCAATTGGGATCTGGAGCATTAAGAGTTGAAAAACCCTTGCTACCTGTTTTCCCTTCTGATCTCCAGGCTGGATCCCCACAGTGGATGCAGCTCTTGGCTTGTTTTCCATGTACCAGCCAGGTTTGCAAAGAGGTGCTCCAGGGAATGCCTGGGGGCTCTGGGGATGGACCAGCACCCGAGTGGCCTGGGCTGAGCCTTCCCTGGACAGCCAGATGTGTGGGTCTGTGCTGGGGCTGCATCCGGCGGGTGCATGAGGAGCTCTGGCAGGAAATGAGCCAGTTTTTTGCAGTAATGGTATTTCTCTGCTGCTTCCTCTTGGTCCCACTTCCCTGTCAGTGCTGGGGAGCAGGATGGGGAGCACCGGGACTGCTGGGGCAGGGGTGATACCTGGGGCATGAGAGCCCAGAGGAGCTGTGGGGCAGGGACTGACTCACCAGTCTGTGATGCAAGAGCCTGACAGATAATTTCTCTGCCTCTGGTGCTCCTTCCCAGTCGGTGTTTGGAGTGCTGGGTGTGGCACGTGTGGGAGTTGAACCAGCTGACTTTTCCAGAGGAGGAAGGCACGAGGTGTGTGCCCTTGCTAAGGGCTGTGCTCCTGGCTTGTAGGACCCTGCTGGGGATTTTACTGGAGCAAGAGCTCCAGGCTGTGCAGGTGCCTCATTCTGAGAAGCCCTGTAATCAAGGAGGTAGGCACCTCCTTAGCTGTGAAACCTTTAGGGTGAATGTTTTGCTGTCAGCACATGGTCTGTGCTCCTGCCTGGTGGAATATAATCAATTTTCTTTTGTTTCTTTGTCATAAAAAATCTTGAATAGAAAAGAAAAGGGAAGTTAGGAAACTTTGCCTTTCCCAGCAAGAGCAAACTGTTCCCTTGCAGCACACTGTGTGCCAGTTAAAAGCAGTTGCACTTTCCTGACTCTCTTCCTGACAGTCCCTGTCCCAAGTGCCAGGGCTGGGGGCACTGTGCCAGCACGTCCTGTCCTGCCCCACTGCAGTGGCTGTGGTACCACACTCACCACTCTTAGAGCAGGAGTGTGCAGGTCCTTTGCCTGACATGAAGTGGGGCACATCCAGGCTCTGCCTGCAGAATCCTGACCCCGTCCTGTGTGGGTGTGCCCAAAACGTGGGCACGAGCCTGCGGGAAGAGCCAGTGGGAATGTGCCATGCACCTTTGACCTTAGGACATGCCAACTCTGCGATTGCTTGGGCGGGAGCATGTGGCCATATAAAAGCCGTGGAGGAGACCTTGCTCTGGCAGTGCGAGCTGGTCTCCCTGCACGATGGCTGACCCCAAGGAGCCTGAGAAGGGGGCTGTGGAGCTGGGCACCCCTAATGCTGCTCCCCCCACAGGGACCATGTCCACGCGGCGCCTCCGCAGCGAGGACTACAATGACTACAGCTCCACGGATGTCACGCCAGAGGGGAGCCCGCCCGAGGGCATGAACGGCTTCGCCCACCCCGAGTCCTACCAGCGCTTCGGGGAGACCAGTGGCACAACGTGAGTGATGCTTCCCTCTCTCCTGGGCCGGCCGAGCACCTGGCGAGGGTGGAGGGGGTCGTGGTGGCTCCCTGCTGGCTTTGCTGGAGGGTGGTGGGGCCGTGGTTTTATGGGGAGCTCTCCTGGGGGTGGTGCAGGCAGAGCTGTGGTCCTGCGCCTGTGGGGTGCTGGCACCAAGGAAGCAGCTGCCCCTGTGTTGCTCTTTGCTCTCGGGTGAAGCTGGGCTTACTGTCAGCAGGCAGTGATTGGTGCTTTTCCCAGCGTTCCCTCACTCCAGCACGGTTTGAAGGGGAGCTGTGGTGAGCAAACAGCATGTGCAGCTTCAGAGGATACGTGGGTATATTGCAGCCATGCTGCGGGGGCTTCCTTATACCCAGGTGTACAGAGGATGCTGTCTCTGCCTGAGGGAGACTGATCCCTTCAACTCAGAGCCATCTTTGTGCAGCCTTGGTGCTGAGCTGTGCTCATGCTGGCTTTTGCCATGAAGTCGGTTTTGCCATGAGTCTGATTTTGCAAATGCCTGCCCAAAATCTGTTTGTTCACTCTTTGCCTTCAGACCTTCCTTGGTCTCACCTGGGTGAGCTGTATTCGGAGGGCAGGACCAAGACCTCCATGTGCATTCCCTGAGGTAGCTCAGAGCTGCTGTGGACCCTGAACAGCGTGAGCTGAGTGCCAAGAATTTGTATGGTCTAGGTGCTGATGGTCACCTCTGCATCTTCTCTCCCTCAGGTGGTACCAGACCCTGATCCATCTACTGAAGGGGAACCTTGGAACGGGGCTGCTGGGGCTGCCTCTAGCTGTGAAGAATGCTGGCATCCTGGTAAGGCAGCTCAGCCCTGCTGTGCTGGAGCTCAGGGGCCAGAGTGACCTCGGGGTGTTGGGCAGCTCGTGTGGCAGGGCTTGATTCCCTGCCCAGGTGCCTCTCAGTGTGTGGTGACTTGCAGACTTTTGCACCCTGTGCTCTGTGGCTTTGCTTCTGAGGCTGTTCTGGCTGCTCCTGTGTTGTGCTGCCTGGTGTAGAGGAGCTCAGTGTGTGGGTTGGGGCTGTGGCTTCCTCTGTGGGGCCAGGCAGGGCACTGTGTCTGGACTGTGACCTCTTCTTCACCCTTATAATAGGGATGTAAGAGATTGGAAAACAATCCTGAAAGTGCCCAAACTGCCCTAACTTACTCATTTTACATAGTTCCTGCCAAGCTCGTGGCTCTGTCAGGTTACTTGGTCCTGGAGGGCTGGTTCCTTGGTGTGCACCCAAGCTCCTCCAGCAGTGTTCCCACTCACCTATCCCGTGGAGTTGTGTCTGGAAGTAAAGCATACCATGCAGCTCTGCCTTTGGCCGTCAGAGTGCAGCCTTCCCCCTCTCTTCCTTGCAGCTGGGCCCTCTGAGTCTGCTGGTGATGGGAGTCGTGGCTGTGCACTGCATGGGCATCCTGGTGAAATGCGCCCATCACTTCTGCAACAGGTAAGGAGCAACTCCCCTTCTCGGCTCTGCTGCTCTTACAGGTCTTCCTTCTTGCCTAAGAAGCCCAGGGCTTTTTCTGATAACCCCCAGCACCAAGTTGTTGTGTTGAAGCCTCACTTTGGAACTGCTGCACTTTTTCACATGAACTGTTTTCCTGTTTTACTGGGGATTTTTTTGATGGTACTGTCATCATTTTCCTTGGGAATTAGCAGACAGGACTGATGTTAATGTCCCTTCTCTTTCTTCTCTGGGCAGGTTCCAGAAGCAGTTTGTGGACTATGGAGGTGCTGTGATGTACGGGCTGGAGGCAACTCCCAGTGCATGGCTGAGGACACATGCCATCTGGGGAAGGTACCTGCTCCCCTGCTCCAGGCAGGAACTTACCTTTAAGCCCAGCATGTGCTGCAGCTGGGACAGAAGAGCCACTGTTCACTGACCTGTGTGAGCAGATAAGCACTAGTGTCATAAAATGTTACTTGGCTCACCTGCCCTGAGTGCTCAGTGTCCCTCAGAGGGTAACGTTGAGGTCTTTGACCCAGAATTGTCCCCAGCCAGACATGACTAAAAAGGAGTGGGAGAAGTAAGTGTCCACAGCATAACAAAGGGGTGAATAGTGACTTGCAGTGCTGACCCATCTTGTTAGACACGGAACACGTCCAGTGTCTGCTCCCCACCCTGTGGGTGTCCCACATTACATCACACAAGTCATTGCACATCAGGTCCTGGGAGCATTCACCTTTTCCGGTGTCCAGGGAGTGTTGTATCCCACTGTCACAATTCAGCAGCAGACTGGAGATGCTAAACCCAAAGGAGGCTTTTCTCCTGAGGCTGGTCCTGACTGTGTGGAGAGGATAGAGGGGGGAGACTGGAGACCCTGAGGTCTGTGAGGTTGGATGGAGATACAGTCCTTTCTCCTGATCACAGAGGAGTGAGCTGGGTGTCCTCTGACCTGTATACCCCAACCCAGGGAGAGCAGTGTTGCTGCAGTGTGCAAGTGCAGCCCCAAGAAACCCAAGTGGGCTCTTATTTCTGTATGGCCTGGCTGACAAATGGTCTTTTTTTGCTTTCCAGGCGTGTAGTGGGACTTTTCCTGATCATCACTCAGCTGGGTTTCTGCTGTGTGTACTTTGTCTTTCTGGCTGACAATCTGAAACAGGTTAGACTTATTCCTGCTTCATGAGAAGGGGAGGACAAGAGGGTGTGGAGGCTCTTGGGTTGTTCTTTGCTTCTGTGCCACTGCCCTGTTCTCCACCAGAGGTCTTATTTCCATAGGATATGCTGCTCAGTAAAGTACTGCTCCTCTGCTCAGATACTTCAGAGGGTTGGTTTTCCTGTTCAAACAGAGCAGGTTTTTCTGAGAGTCCCTGTGATTTTGCAGAGGTATTGGAATTTTCTGTATGGCAGTGGGGGCCATTCCTAATGAGGGGACAACAGGAAAGAGGTGAGAGCAGAGGAACTGTGCCCTTGCTGTTCTGCCCCACTCAGTTAATTAGTTTATTGGTGTAGGTAGTAATGTGTGAGTCCCAGGGCCTGCTGTGAATCCCTCTTCCCCTTTCCTTGGACATGTTTGCATTCCAGTTTCTTTCCTCATCCGGTGGCTGTTGAGGTTAATTACATCTTTAGAGAAAGAGTTTCCTTCTCCCAGGCGTCAGGAAGAAATAAACAGAAACCTTGAACTGCTTGGCTGGCTCCTGTGCTGTGAGAAACTGGGAATGAGTCCTCACTCCCAGCCTCCACCAGCTCGCTGCCTCACAGGTGCTGCTCAGCTTTGTTCCCCTCGTGCTCCTGCTCTGCTCTTCCAAGCAGTGGCTGGTCACTGCCACCACGGCTGTGCCCTTGGTCAGCTCTTCCCTGGTGGTCATTGGCTTCAGAGGTGGTTCCTGGAGAGCCAGGGGGGCTCTGCTAGTGGGAGCCTCTGCTAATGCTCAGGGACCAGCAGCAGAGGAGACTCCTGTTGTGGGATGTCTGGGAGGAGTAAATGGGTGAACTTTGGTGATCTGACACCACCAGTCCTGAGAGCAGGAGGATGTGTGCAGGGCCAGGCTGTTGCTGTCCCCCACCCCGTGGTAATGGCCCCTTGTTTTCTCTTCAAGGTGGGCTTTCTGCTCAGCCCCTTGCAGTGAAGACTGGCTCAAGCTTCAAGGGAAGTTTGCAAAAACCTACAAATCCAACCCATTTTTTCGGCCACAGCCAGGAAACCCCTTGGCTTCAGTTTTGGAATCTTTTGGGTGGGGAGAGGGGAGTGTTGCTTGTTTCTCTTTGTGATGGGGAATAGCATGTTAGATGGGGGGTCATGGTGCAGGTAGTACCTTAGGCGAGGTGCCACTGTGTTGGGCAGAGCTTTGGGTTGGAAAATGGCTTTGGAGCAAGCCACAAGGAGACAGGTTGGGTTCCCATGAGTGCACAGCTCTGCACTGCCCTCTCACACAGAGGATGCTGGTTTGCACAGAGCTCTTAAGGGGCAGGACTTGCTCCTGGAGCAGCTTAAATTAGTATTCAGGCAGCCTTTGCTGCAATGGCCAGACAGGACCTGATACCTGAACGAGCTTGTTCATGGTTGTATTGGTGATCCACACCATGCCTGTGCTCTTGGTGGGGTTGGCTCAGCCACCTGCTTCCTGGGCCAGAACTGTCTCTAGAGGTGAGCACATGGCCCAGAGTGCCTTTGGAATGAAAGACCTCAAGGCAAGGATGATTTCTCATGAAAAAAGCCAAGTTGGGGCCCAGCAGCATCTTCCAGATATCCTTGCATGTGAACAGGGCACTGGGTGACCTGAAGGGCTGTGTGACAGACTACAACTTCAGGCAGCAAGAGAAACAGGACCTTTTGGGAAATAGAACTCAATGCCTCTTTCCTCTCTTCCCAACTGGCCTTGGGCAACACAAAGCACCCTCTGCCCTTGGTGTCAGGTTTTCCTGCCTGGTGAGCCTGGGCTTGGTTGGGACTTGCTATCCTGACTCAGATGCTGTGGCTGGTCCCACCTCTGCTATCTGCAAGGTAACAGGGGTTTGCTTCAAAACCACCTGAAAACCCGTGTTGCTTTGATTTTTGAAGTGAGCTGATGAGGTGCTCTGACCCACCTGGGATGGGTTGCCAAGGTCAGTGGCTCTCAGAGCTGTGTGATGGGACTCATCAGGCCTTCCTGTGCTTCCCCAGGTTGTCTCTGCTGCAAATGGGACCACCAATGACTGCAGCTCGAATAGGACGGTGGTGATGACCCCCACCATGGACTCCCGGCTGTACATGCTTTCCATCCTGCCTTTCGTGGTGCTGCTCACATTCATCCAGAATCTTAAGGTGCTATCCATCTTCTCCATGCTGGCCAACTTGGCCATGCTTGTCAGCCTTGTTGTGATCTACCAGTACATCGTCAGGGTATGTGTGTAATAGCTCTCCTCTCTTACTTCTGTGACATCTCATGTTTTGGTAGGTGGGGGGAGCTCGACAGCAGGGTATTTCCATGCTGTGAACTGCTGCTCGCTCCTGTGGGCACCGTGGTTGCCCTCAGCTCCACAAGGCTTCCCCCTGCGGGCTGGGGCTGTGACAGGTTGCAATGGGAGCAGGCCAGGTCTTCCTCTTGCTCCCTGTGTCTGAACTCTGCTTGGGCTTTTTTCCAGGACATTCCTGATCCCAGAAACCTGCCTCTAGCAGCAGCCTGGAAGACCTACCCCCTGTTTTTTGGCACTGCGATCTTCGCTTTCGAAGGCATCGGGGTGGTAAGTCTCGGCGTGTGGCAGCGGTGCTGCTGCACAGGGGGCTCAGCCCCTGCTCAGGCTTGCCACAACACCTGCTCTGTGTTGCAGCTGCATTTGCAGCTGAACTTCTCTGCCAGCAGTCCAAATTTTGGGTGATGCTGTTAGCTTTAGCTCCAGGCTGTCTCCTGGGTCAAACCCTGCTGCTTCCATCTGAGGCCGGAGGAGCGTGTGCTCTAAACCTCAGGAGGTTGGTTTCTGCTTTAAAAGCAGCTTTATCTGGCAGCTACCTTGGGCTGTGCTGGCTGACCCTGCAGATGAAGAGTCATTCTGAGTCTTGTTACTGGGCTGGATCCTGAAGCTGCCCAAATGGAAGGCCAAAAAGCATGGCATAAGGAGGTCCTTTCCTTCCCACCCTGCTGCAGAGGCACCAAGATCTCCCTTTGGCAGCTGTGTGGCCCCAATCCTGCTGTGGGGCTGCATTTACATGGGCCTCTCATACAAGATGCTGTAAATAGACCAACTGTGTCTGTGAAAAAAGCTGGGTGGGTGGGTGGAAAGCTTAATGACTCTGTAAGATGTTGTGGGTTGTTTCCGGGAGCTCCCTTCAAAGGAGAAAAAAATGTTTTCATCTCTTAATATAAGCTGGCTGTGTAAACAAGGGGCTGGAGAGGGCCAAATCCATTACAGGAGGAGTGTTTACTGAATGCTATGCCCAGGGCAGAGGGCTCTTGGCCAGCAATGAGGCACAAATGCTCTCTTCCTCGCATGACTCGGAGGTAGAGAAGTAAATAAAAACTATTCTTGTCCTGCCTCATCACCAAGTTCTGCCACTGTGTCTCTTCGTGAAATCCACACCACCCAAGGACAGCTATAAAAATGTTTGCTGGAGGCCTATAATTAGTGTTAGTAGTGCAGAGGTGAAAGACTTACCTCTGTCCTTCCTCTTTTTATTGTCTTGCCTGCTTGAAATGTGTCCGGTCAAACTTGATAGGAGAGGAGAGTGTGTCTTGGTCTTTCCGGGGTTTTCTGGGGGAAACAGGGGATTGTAACATAGTGGGCATGGTTGTGCTGTTTTGGGAGGCAGAGTGTAATGCACCCAAGGTTTGGGGTGGCATTGCCCCAAGATGCCAGGCAGCACTGGGCACAGCTCCTGCCGAGGGCAGGGAGCAGGTCACATTGTTCAGGCGAGGGCATGGGTGACCTGCTGGGGTCTTGCCATGTGGAGGTCTCCAGTGGGAGCACAGAAATCGGATTTTCAGTACAGTGGCTTTTTCATCTGGGTTCTCTGGGCTCCGTGTGTGACCATCCCATCCCCTGGCATGGGTTGTGCTTGGCCATGGGGCTGCCCCTCCTACCTCTGGAGGATGAGGAGCACAGAGGGATGGGGGCAAGCTGCTCTTCTGTAATCAACCTCCTCCTCCTCTGCCAGGTGCTGCCTCTGGAAAACAAGATGAAGAACCCACGGCAGTTCCCAGTCATCCTCTACGTGGGGATGACCATTGTCACCATCTTGTACATCAGCCTGAGTGTCCTGGGGTACCTGCGCTTCGGGGCCGACATTCAAGCCAGTATAACACTCAACCTGCCCAACTGCTGGTGAGTCCCCAGGGGGAGTGGAGGGGCTGGGAGGTGAGGAGACAGGGAGGTGGGAGACTGGGCAGCAGGGGTTGTGATGTTCCTTAAGGGACCTAATTTGGGTAAGACTTGGGGAAGGATCAAACATGCCATAGCCAGACTGTCCCTAGGACCTTGACAAGGATTGTCTGATGTAGGGGACAGAGAGAGGCTCATAGCTGTGGTGCCTGAGCTTGGTCTTGGAGCTCAGGCTGCTTCCTTGGGGTGCCTTGTGGTCCTTTCCTGGGTAGGTGCAGCTCCTGTCCTTTTCTTGGAAACTTTTAGTATCTTTTTGGGGGCTAAGCAGTTCTCTGACTGGCAGATGTTGAACACAACCCTAGTGTGGCTGTACCAGAAGGCTTTGAACTGAGCAAAAACCACTTCTCTTCCTTAAATGAAGCCCGTGGAAAACTAACCCAAAGCTGAGAGCTCCCGGGGTGGGTGAGATGTGATGTCACCATACGTGGGTTGCGTTCCTTGTTTGCAGCCCTGGAGCTCAAACTCCCACTTCTGTGCTTCATGTTGTGCCTGGATGTGGCTCATCTCGAGCCAATGCTTTGCCTGTGAGTACTGGAGCTATGAGGATACCCCTTCCTTCCTTCCTTCCCCTGAGGGCTGAGCTCTGCAGCTCCCCAGACCTGTCTGTCCTCTGGGATGCTCCAGTCCCTGTCTGGAATCTTGTGGAAATACATGTGGCCTGACCCTTTGCCTCCCTACCCAGAGGGGTTGTTTCTCTTCTTTCCAGAGCTCTTGGCTGTCACAGCAGCTGCCTGGACTGTGCTGCTCTGTCCCTGGGGGCAGGTGACTTTTCAGTGCTTCAGCTCCGGATTCATCCCACAGGAGAAATGCAAGCAGTTTCTCTTGCCTTTGGGACAAGAAGCGTGGAGCATTCAAATATTGAGAGGAAATGCCTTTTCCAGCTTGCTCCACTTGGGATTATTGAGAAAGTCCTGAAAATAATGATCTCCTCTTATAACACTCTGCCTTGGGGTGTCTGGGTGGCAGGATGTGGTGCTGATGGGCAAGGAGAAGCTGGAGCTCTTCTCCACACACTGCAGAGGTACCACTTGTGGTACAGAGTTGGGACTGAGGGTTGGCTTTGATGCCATGAAATTTCTTGGAAAGCTGTCCTGCGGCCACAGTTTCTCTGTGTTTGCCCAGGAGCATCCTGAAATTCTACAGTTTCTCTTTGATGGTCCCTGCTGGCTTGAGATCCTGCAACGGACAAGAGTGACTTGCTATTTCTTCCCCACCTTGAAGTAAATTTGGGCAGGACTCAAGGTTTGAGTCACAGGTGGGCTTCCATGTGCTGATCTCGAAGAGCTATGCAGCTTTGGAGAAGGCAAAGATTTGACAAAAACAGAGTCTAGTTTTGCTTTAATTTTTGCTGTGTGGGTTTCTTTCAGTTGGAGCTCGTGGAGTAGTTCATTCATGCTGGGTCTGTGTGGTGACTGCACTGCTGGATGTTGGTGTTGGTGTGACAGAAGGTCCTGCTCCTGCTGAGAGCCTGGTCTTGTCTCCTGCAGGAGCTGAGAGCTCTGCCAGTCCCTGCTCCCAGTGGGGAGGGATGGGGCTGCTGGAAAGGTGTGCCTGTGTTGGAGGGAGGCCTGAATCCCACTGTGCCAAGCACAGTAGGTGTGAATCCCTTCTGCTCAGTACACTGAAGTGCAGTGTGGAGGGGATGAAATGCTGCTGCTTCTCCTGGAAAGCAGGTCATTTCCAGGTCTTGGGCTCTGCATGTCACAGCCTGCAACAATGTCTGCTGGTCTGAAATGCTGTGGAGAGGCTTCTGCAGGGAATCTCAGCTCTGTTTGCTCTAAAGGATGATGTTCCCTTAGAAAGGAGGTAATGGGGTTACAGTGACCTACTAGGCTACAGAGAGATTCTATTACAAGTGCATGTTTCTAGGAGTATCCACACCTTTTGTCTAAGTATTTTTCTGAAAATAACCATAGGGTTTTCTGGGTAGTGAGAAGAGAATGGCCCTTTGGAAGCAGTGCCTGGGGAAGGCTGGGCACATGGCAGGGCTCCTGTGGGCAGCTCCCATGGAAGGCGTGCTGTGGTCCTCGTGACTGGCACACAGAAGACTTTAGTTTTTGTGCATGTTGCCTCGTGGCATAACATTCAGTGGAGGCTATAAATGTTAGAGTTGGAAATGGATTATCTCAAGTAAGGGCTGGGGTAGTTGGGATAAAACCTTGACTGCTGTTTTCCTGTATATTAAACCCTGGGTTGGGTGAGGACTTGCTCTTGAAATGAGTGTTTTGCCCATCCTGCCTTGGCTGCAGGTTTTCTCCCTGTCAGTAAAAATTGCTGGTCACAGGGCTCTGGGTGAGAAGTCATGGGGTTTGGCTGCAGTGCAGGAGACAAGGGAAAGACTGTGGTGGAGGTGCCACAGCCTTCCTTGGCTGCAGTCATTGCCTGGAGGTCTCTAGAACAGAACTGGTGAATGTCTCAGGAATTGTTGAGCTACAGGATGACTAAGGACTTTTCCAGCCTCATTTCTCTATAACCACAGCTTCCTCAAACGAGGAGTATGTCGGTTCCCAGTGCCCAAGTCTAACCACAGTGCCCAAAACACTGTGCTGCTGTGCAGAAATCCCTTCTGGCCTCCTCAGAAGGGTTGCTTCACCGCACCATCTGGAGAGTGAAGAAATGCTGTAGTGAGAGGGAAGCTTTGGGTTGCATGTGGCCCATTGAGGGTAGGTAATGACAGAGCTTGTGGTTCCAGGAAGGTATTTCATTTCTTGCAGCCTTTTGAGATGGCCTGATATGGCAGTCTGAGTGAAGCAGGTGTTGCTGTGGTTGACAGAGCAGTGCCTATCCAGGGCCCTGCAAGGACTTGTGTTTTCTGTAGATCAAAACTGGTGCTTGAGCTCTTCCTGTTCTTAGTATTTAAAATGCCCTTTGAGCTTGTTGTCCTGGCTCCTGACCTGTGCAGGACAGGAACACAGCCTTCTTCTGTACCTTTTTAGTAAAGGTTATTAATCATGGATTGCCCCAGAGCACTTTATGGCTTTACAGCATCACTTTGCTGGAAATACAATGATAAGATATGCCAGTCGTGGGTTGGTAGCTCAAGGCTACTGTGCACTCATCATGGGAGGCTGAGCAGGCACACTCTGGACTCTGGTGATAACTCTGTTCAGTCTTCCTGTCAAATAACAGGGTCATTTAGTTTGTAGAGAGCATCGTGAGATCGTTGGGTCCTCTCACCTGCCAAAGCAGGACCAGCTTAAATGCTGAGTATCAGTGAGGGCAGAGGTCGCTCACCTCTCCAAGCCATTTTTCTTGTCCTTAACCACCTTGGGGGGATGCAGCTCTGCCCCCATTGCCCTGGTTCTTCTGTGCAGCTCCAAGAAGAGCCTGTCTCTGTCTTTTCCATAGCCTTCTATTAGGTAGCTGAATACAACAATAACATCCCCTTTCACCTTCTTCTCATGCTGAATAGGCCCAGGGCTTGCAGCCTCTCCTTAGGTCTTGTGGTCCAGCCCTAACCATCTTAGTTGCCTGCACTCAACCCATGGACTTGTATAACATTCCAATCCCTAACTCCACCTGTGGGAAATGTTTGACTCTGCCACTAGCAAAGTTGTGTGGCATGGGAATACTTGGATTTCTCTGTTTTGAGGCTGTTGTAGCAGGTGGATGCTGAGAGGCAGCATACAGAGGAGCACTGGCTGGGGCCCAGAGAAGGTAAAGGGGTCTGAAGAGGCAAGAGGAGCCAGATACCTTCTCCAGCTTGGATCCACTTCATACCCCATTGAGCTGGGGAAGGTCTGGGATCATATGTGAGGTAACTGGTAGTTACTTCTCTTTTGGAGAGGCTTTTTCTACTGTTGGGGAGCTGAGGGTGGAGATGGGGCTGGGAGGTGACTTTCTGGCCACCTGTGACAGGCTCTCCTACAGCCATGGTGCATCACTGCAGGATCTGTGATGTAGCAAGACCTGACTTGGGGTGAGCTTGAAGTTTGCAGCCTGTGTGTCCTTTGCCTTCCTTCTGCTCAGCCCAAACTACTCTTTTAACTGTCTTTCCCCCCAAACATATATTATGCAGCATTCCAAAAATAGCTGCTCTTTTTTTTGTTTCATGGGAGAGGCTGAATTGGTTGTTCACATCGCTTTGCTTTTGGAACATTGTGGTGTTCACATCTCTTTGCTTTGGAAGCCCAGACTTATCCCAGCAGTACTGTCCTCTTCCCCCTCCTCAGAACCCAGGCAGTAGTTGGAATCTGTAATTATGGCTGCAGCTGATGCACTTCTTTGAAGATATTCTTCATCTTCTGTTTTAATATGGAGAATAAAATCCAAAAGCTGGTTACAAATATGAGAAAAGGTTTTCTTCCTTCACCTCAGAGGCTGGATTTTGCTAGCAGAAGTGAAAGTGAGGAACCTCTGGGGATGGATAATGGATGCAACTCCATTTTGGTCAAAAGTCAGGATGGCAGGTACCAGTGTTCATTTGGATATTATCTGTGGGAGACAGTTGTGGGAAAGGCCAGCCTGTGTCACTGCAGACCTTGCAGAGTCCAGCCTGGACTGAAGTGGATGGAAGTGGAGAGGGTGGTACAGAGCCTGTGTCCCTGCAGAGGGAGCAGGGTACCCAGAGGATGTGTCACTTTGTGCAGCCAAGGGCATTGTGGCACAGGTGAGCATCTAAGAACATAGAAAGGTGCCTTGACTTGTCAAGGAACAAGTTAGGCTCCTGGTCACTTGGCCAGGGCCACTTCTGCTTTCCCTGTGCCATTGAATGGATTTGGAACAGGTCAGAGGTTTGCTGGTTGTTCTCAATATCTATTCCCATCAGTTTTCCCAAGGGAAAGCAGCACCTGGGAGACTGCTGGTCCAGGTTACCTGATGGTTCCTCACACAAAGCCAGGACTAAAGCCTCTGATTAGGTGTGGGGGCATGTGTTGCCACAGCTTGGAGGTTACACTGTCTTTGCTATCCCTTGCTCAAGAAAGGTCTCTGTGAATTAAATGCATCACCTCTAAGTTTCTAGGAGAACACCAATGGCACACAAAAGTCCTTGCACAGCGTTCCCCTTCTAATCTCTGTCACTGATGCCATGGGGGCCTCAGCCAGAGCTTGTCTCACTGTGTCCTTCTCCTTTTTAGGCTGTACCAGGCTGTCAAGCTGCTCTTCTCCTTCGGGATTTTCTTCACGTACGCCGTGCAGTTCTACGTGCCTGCCGAGATCATCATCCCTCCCCTCGTCGCCCGGGTGTCAGAGCGCTGGGGCTGGGTGGTCAACCTGCTCCTCAGGGTGGCCCTGGTCTGTGTGACATGTGAGTGGGAAGCAGCTTGTCTCAGTTTCCCTCTGAGGACATGGAGGACGTGGCACCCCCTTTCTGCTGTGGGCTGGCAGTGCTGTGAACCTTCACCCCTTGCCCCAGTGCCTCTGGCCCTGCTGCTGAAGCCCTCACAGCTGGCAGCGCCTGGGCCTGGCTAATGCAAGCCAGAGGGCCAAGGTGACCTCCAAGGCACAGCAGCAATGGTCCTCTGTGCCCTCTGTGTGGGACCAGTCTCCTCAGTGCAGGAGTAGTAAACTTCCTCCGTTGTTTCGAGGTGGCAGATATCTCTGTGGAGCATCACGCCTCGAGCCTACTGATGGCACTTTTGTGGGTCATCGAGTCCCGTCAGGCTTTGAATGAGATGCCCAGAGCCTGGTTTGGTGCCAGGGCAGCCCAGGCCAGAGGCTGTTTTTGGTAGGCAATGTGCAGCCAGGCTCCTCGTGCCTGTGTGATGGGGACATGGCTGCAAAGGAGTCACTGACCATGAGGGAACGGGTGTTCTTGTACCCACACACTCAGTGCAGCACAGCAGGAGACACCTGGCAGTACATGACCCATGACCAGGGCCCCGGTGTGCTGCAGTGCAGAGTGTGCTGGTGTCCTGGATCAGCCCCACATGGCCCCCTTCCCTTGGGGGTGTGTGGTGCCTGCAGTGAGCCTCTGGTGGAACAGGCTGCTGGCTGGAGCCTGGTGGACCTCTGGGGAAGGTGTGGAGCAAGTCAGGTGCAGGGATACCTGGTTTGGGCTGGCTTTGGCTCCTGAAGGCTGAACCCTTGCTGTTGTCAGCACAGCTGAGACGCTTGGCTGAGCTCCCCAGCGTCATCTGCTGAAATGCAGCTTTTCTCCATGGCTTGATGCTGCTGATGCACCAGAGCTGAAGCATCAGGGACCTGGCCCCACGTCCCAGGTGGCTTTGGTTTGGGTTTGAGAAGAGCGTGATGCTAACTCGAGGGTGTTGGAGCTGGCTCAGAGCAGGATGCTGCTGTTTCTGGACTCTCACTAATGACAGGCCAGAAGTGCTGCATTAACAGAGGTGGGCAAAGCCCCATCTCCTCAGTGCTGAGTTCCTGAAGGCTTGATGTCCACGGAGGGTGCAGGCATGAAATCCTGCCATGCTGGACGGTGTGCTCAGAGCCTGCTTGCAGGGTAGGAGCCTCTCCCAGGGGGTGTTGGGGTGTGCCAGGCCAGGGAAGGGAAGGCTTGGAGTGATGGGATGGTTTTAGGCATCTTCAGCAGTGGCTGTACCCTCCCGTTTGGGGATAGGGAGACAGCAGAGATGTTGGTGGATGGATGCTGGTTCCTTTGTACCTCCTCCCCTCACCCTTCCATGTGAGGGATCTCTGTGGCTGCTGAAGGATAAAAGCAATTAGGGGGGTTTCATGAATATTCATTGGATGATTGTGTGGCCGCACAACAAGCCCGAATCAGGGCTTTGGCTCCCAAAGAGAGGATGCAATTTGGTGTATGGGTGTCTTTCAAGCTTAGACTTCAAAACCAGCACACTTTAAACCCCTTTGAATTAAGACCTGCGGGAAGCACTGGAGCCCTGGAGGCTGAGGACTGCAGCTGGTGCTTCAGTTCTGCTTGTTTTAGGAGGGAGTTAATGATTTTGTTTACTTTTGAGTCCAAAGAGCAGTATGGGGTGGGCTGAGGATGCTGTTGGAGGTGGGCTGCTCTACTCTCCACCCAGGCTGCTGGAGCAGGGATGATGCTTGCAGCAGAGACCTGGCAGAGCACTCCTTTGGCTCTGTACAGGGCTGAGCACTGGAATAAACTGCCTCCAGCTCAGCAGCCCAGGACCTTTGCTGCTGTTTTCCACGTTGAAGGAATGGTTTGTCTCTAGGTTTATCCAGATGACAGCAGGGCTGCAGTGGTGGCACATTCAGTCTCCCAAGCCTGCCACATCCTGAAGTGCCACGGGTGATCTTTGGCTCAGGGAGGCTCCAGTAGCCTGTTGCTGATATCCAGGGAGTGAGCAAATCCCTCCAGTATGGAACCCTGAGACATCCCTTCTCCACCAAGGCTGCAGCTGCCGTGGTTCTAGGTGTCTTCTGTTTCTAAGCAAAGTTTTCAAAGCAATAAACCACTTCATTTCTCTTGGTCAGTTGGGTTAAGTGATGAAGTCTGCGTTGCTTGCAGAGGATGCTTTTGTTGTGCAGAGCTCTGGTGGGTGGCCTTTTCTTCAGGCTTTGTTTGACCAAAGAGCAGCAGCAATGTTCTCCTGTGCCCAGGGCGTCAGGATGGGGAGCTTGCTCAGAGCGTGAGTGTGCCAAGGGGCACAACTCCCAGGTGCCAAATGGGACCTTGATGATCCTTTATTTCAAATCTGCTCCCTAAATACTGACAGTGCAGTGCCCTGTGAGGAGCCCAGAGCTAGGGATGGCTGTGGGCTGCTTAGAAGGGGAAGGCACCATCTTCTGTCCTCCCCTGGCCCCACACAGGAGGAGGGGGAGCAGGAATATGCTGGAACTCGCAATGCTGAGTGCAAGCTGTCAGGAGTCTCCCAGGGGGATTTTCCCTGGCTGTAGTTTTCACCTAATAAATGCTCTCCCCGGGGGCTGTGCCGTGGGTGTGATGCTGCTGGAGCAGCAATAAACACATGCAAACCACACGGATTGATTTGGGGTGGGGGGAGATGCCTTTTTCCTCCCATCTCCTGCTTTTATGGGGTTTCTGAGGCTTTAGGGCTCCCCAGGTGTGGGGAGCAGGAGTGCTGGCTCTTAGCAGGGGGGTCGGGAATGCTGGCAGACACTCTTCTGCCCGTGGCACCCATCCTGCCCAGCCCTGGAGCTCGTGCTGGTGGAGCCCAAGGGCAACAAAAAGGGTTTATTCTTTGTGCTGCGCTTCGTTAATGCAACAGCTTAATTGCTTCTAGGGGAGGAAAATACAGAAAAACACACAGCCGCTCTTCTGTCAGGGAGCAGGGCAGGGGTGTGACTCGAGCCAGTGGCACCCCCACGGTGGGGTTTTGCCTGGTTTGACGCAGGGAGGAGGGTCTCTGAGCCGGCAGCACTAACCGTGTCCATTCCTTCTCCAGGCGTGCTGGCCATTCTCATCCCACGCCTGGACCTCGTCATCTCCCTGGTGGGCTCCATCAGCAGCAGCGCCCTGGCTCTCATCTTCCCCCCGCTGCTGGAGATCGCCACCTACTACACCGAAGGCATCCACCCCCTTGTCGTCGCCAAGGACGTGGCCATCAGCCTCTTTGGCTTCGTGGGCTTCGTGGTGGGGACGTACGAGGCGCTGGTGGAGCTGGCGGCGCCCACCACCACCGTTGTGAACGCCACCAGTGCCTTGGTGCAGTGACAATCCCCCTGCCCCGGGTGCTGTACTGGGGCTGTGCAGGCACCAGGCACTGCTCTCCTGGGAATGGCCCCCCCTCTCCTCTCAGGGAGTGTGGTGGGTTTGGTGTGGCAGAGCACGGGGGTGCCCACCATCGCAGCCACACGGCTGCAGCGGGGACCCGCACCGGGCTGCTGGAAAGTGGGATGCAGGCTGGGGCTCTTTGGGCAGCTGGGACAGCAAAACTGCCCCTTGGCACCTGTGTAAATAGTCACTTTGGGAGGTGAGGAATCCCAGGGATGTAGATTTTATTATTTTATTTTATTTTTTTAAATCTTAACCTTTCTGTATTTCCCCCACCCCTTCAGTCAGGGTGGGGGAACAGGGACT
>VXAU01005824.1:1197222-1315558 GCA_013399695.1 Formicarius rufipectus | reverse complement strand
TTTTTTTTTTTTTTCCCTGAGCACTTTATTTTTAAAGCAACAGACAAACCTCAGCTCAGGTTAGTGAGCATGGAGCTGCCTCCTCACCGCAGCCTTGTGGGGAGGGCAGGCAGAGCTGGAGGTGCAGAGAATCCCAGGGCCCACAGCTTTCCTGAAGTGGGATCCCCAGGCATGGGCATTGACTCCTGCTGTGCTCCAGCTCTTTCCAGCTGCCTTGAGCAGGAGGGCTGAGCTGGGCACTCAGCACAGCATGTCCCTTGCCTGGGAGTGCTTGCTGCCCCGTGGCCCACGCTTTCAGTAATGACTCTTCTTTATCCCCATCCAACGCACAACCTAAGACTTGGCTTTGGGAAACGTTAGAGGTGTGTGGAGGGCATACAGGCTCTGCCATAACGGGGGTCCAAGCTGGTCACCTTTGGCTGGGAGCCCTTTCCCTTTGTGGGATGGGGTGTCCCTGGGGGTCACCACATGCCACAGAAATACATCACCTTGTTTACAGTGCCTGAGCTGGCCCTGGCCCGCTCCGGCTGTGTCCGCAGGCCGACACTGAATGTGAAATCACATACAAAAACTCCATGTTATTTCTTTTTTTTTAACCCTTTCTCTCCTGGTCCCTCTCCTTCTGCATTCTCTGCCTCTGCTCAACTCCTCTCCTCCTGTAGGATGCAGCTCTCTGGCACTCCTCCCTGTGCTCCCATTGCTCTCTGCATCCTGGCTGGTGCAAGCCTGGCAGAGACAGTCCTTGCAGTGCTGCTGCTTTCCTTCCTCTGTGAGCCCAGCTTCCTTCCTACAGACTTTCCTTGCCTTTCTGCTGGATTTCTACATTTTTCAGACAAGGGAGCAAATGCATCTTCCACGGGATGGGCCACATTCCTCCCTTCTAAAGCAGTATGTCCCAAACACCCACAGTGCTGTGGCATCCCACTGTAGCCTTGTCTCCCTGGATGTGGACAAAGGCTGCTGGTAGTGGTGAGAAAGGAGGGTGCACTGAGGGGCTGTGTTGCCATCCTTGGAGGAGGATGAGTGAGGCTTGGGGTTAAATTTGGTGTTTGATCTGCTTCTGGGAGGAGGAGGCTGTGCAGGTGTCCCTGCAGCCTATCTCCTCCATGTGTGATGTTTGTGTCCTGCACTGTGTTTGTTCCCTTTGCTGGCTCTGTTCTGGGTGGCCCATGCTGGTATGTGGACCCATGGCCAGGTGTGGGTGGGTCTGTGCCACGTCACTGCTCCTTTCCAGCCCCTCACCCTGCTTGCTGCTTCTCTCAGGGCTCACCTTGTCTCCTCCAAGTCTGTGCTGGGGAAGGTTTTGGCATGACCAGCGTCACTTGGTCAGGAGCAGAGCAAAGCTTTAATTCAAATCCTCCCTCTGGAGGGCACCATGGGGATAGAAGGGAAGCACCCAGGTCTGGGAAGGGACTCCAGGGCATGACACAGGTGGGAGAAGTGCAATATTCATGTCCATCACTGTGTACCAACCTGATGTGGCCCTTGGGCGTTGGGTTGGAGTCAAAAATGTCACCCTTGGCAGAGGAGGGAGTGCTGTGAGGAGCTGGGGATGCCTGATGCTTCACTCACCCCTGCCAGTAGTACTCTGTAAGAAGGCTAACCACATCTTGGGGGACAGCTGTGTGCCAGGACATGTCCCCAGCCTGGCACTGGGCATGAGTGGGTTTGTTGGTGGGACTCCCAGCATCCAAACTCACTTTGGAAGTGCAATGCAGACCTAATTTCCAAGGAGACTGGGATATCACAGAAGCATTAAATGTTTTTTTGAAACTTTTTTATCAGGGTGATCAGGGGTGTTCAAAGATGGGGCCAGATGTGACAGTGGGGCACATGGCATGAGTGACTATGCCAAGCCAGGAGGAGCTGACACAGGGCCTGAAGGACACGAAAACTTGACACTTGTGTATTGTAGGCTGCTCAGTAACCAAGAAAATTGTCTGTGTAAATATAGCAATGGTCATGTCCATGTCTTGTGCCTATGGATATTGTCAGCGTACAGTGTGTGTAGCTGCCCAGTGGGAGAGCTGGTGCTGCACCTGAATCATGTATCTTACTTAAATCAATAAATATGATCTATTTTTTATGTGTAAAGGCTTTTGGGGTATGAGATGGGGGTGTCTCTTCCAAAAGGCATCCGTGGGAGAATGGAGGATGTGGAGCCCAGCAGACAGCCAGGATCAGACCTTGTGCTGTGCCCACCCCCACAGCAGCACATGACTTCTCCTGAGAGTTTCACATAGATGTGTTTCAGCTTTGTTGCTTGCAAAATTGTAATTTTCCTTCTGACCTCATTTGTGTAAGTAGGTTGTGGGCACAGCCTATATGGGCTTGCTGGGCTGGGCTCTCCTCTGCCCTACCACAGTTCTGCTTCGGTTTCTAAGTTGTGTCCTTCGACCCAGCAGCCTGATTTATGCCAAAAGTGGGGCTGCAGCTCGAAATAGAGACCAGCATGTGCTGATGGGGGATGCTGAGCTGCTGCTGATCCACCCAAGAGATCAAAGGAGCAAAGTCAGCTCACGCTGGAAGATGGGGCGCTGTGCCAGCATCGCTGCAGCTCGGCTTATCCTCGTACTGCTGAATAATTCATGCCATTGCAGTGTGTCATTAGAGGGCTGTTGGAGAAATCAGTGCTATTAAGAGTTCATCTTTTGAGGCTGTGAAAAAAAAGTTTAAAGTTGGAGGCCTTTGCAGACTGGTGGGGAGTGTGGATCCAAGGTCACCTGAACCCCAGGGCAGGAGGGGTGGCTGAGCATGGGCATCTCCTGGTGCCTGGGGAACTTGACTGTGGAGAATTACTACGGTTGGATCCACAGCCATCCTTCCTTAGGGTTGTGTGCTACAAGGCTGCCCCCATCCCATGAAATGGCTTTGCTGAGGTTGCTCCTTCCCAGGTGTCACTTAGCACAGTATCAGTTGCCTCCGCCCTCCCATGTGCTGCAACCTCCTCTTCCAAAATGGTTCCATCAGCATGCAGGGGGACGAGCCCGCTGTGGGGACATGTTTGCATTTAGAGTTTTGTTAAAACAGCCCCAGGGAACTGCAAAGCTCACAAGCCCACCCTGACAGAGGGAAGCTGAGCTGGAGATCTGCCCAGGTGCAACCAAGTGCTCTCATCCCGGCTTTGAGATTAACCCCAGCTGTGGTGGGAGGTCTGGCCATGTCAGGAAATGCTTGTCCTGCAGCCAGGAAAATGGTGATCCTGCTCTTCCCTTCTTGGCTCTCCATGTGATGAACCCCCTGTGGAACCAGCAGGTAGGCTGTTCTATCCCTAAGGTGATTTGGGGACCAGTCCTGGGCTTGGCACACAGAGCTGGTGGTAGAATTTGCAGCCTGAGCTGCTGGGGCAATATAGATATTGTGGGGTCAAACTGGTGGTTTAGAGTGGGGTGCTGCGTGCCATGATGGTGAGATTCCCTTCTCCTGCTGGTCCTGTTGGTCCTGTCTAGAGGCAGCCCTGTTTCTGGTCCTGGTAGAGATGTCACTGTGCTCTGTCTGCAAAGCACTGGCTGGTGGGGACACTGGGTGGTCTCTCCTCCAACCTTCTCCAGACTGAAGGAACTCTTGTAATTACAAAAAAAAAAAGTGCTATTTTTACTCTCACACCTCCCCCAGGATCTCTTCTGTCTTTCTCCACACAACCCACTGAAGCCTGAGCTAAGAAATACTGTTCCCAAACTAATGTGCAAGAATTGTGTTCTTTTGGGATGATGTTGAGAGGGATTTATCAAGTAGAAGCAGAACTAAATAGACAAAGTATCAGTCCTAATCCAGATAGGGCCTTATTTTTGCCAAGCAGAACTGGGGAAAAAAAGGTGGTGAAAGTACATGAGAGCTTTGAGAGGTAAAATAGGGGGTACTTGTTGGGGATGGGAATCAAGGCAGGGCTTGAATCTGGGTCCTTTCAACCTTTGTATTCCCAGGCTAAGAGTTACAGGAGGCTCATGATTTCCCCAAGCAAGGCAAGGTACCATGGGTCTGCCTGCCTCATCCCTCTGGCCCTTACAGGGTCCTCAAAGATGTGTTGAACTTGCTGTCTTGGTACTTCTCTGAAAGCTTCTGGTGACCAAAATGAGCTCTTATTCTTTGGGCTGTCCTTGGCTGGAACTAGTTACAAAGGAGCCCTTGATATACTGAACAAAGTCATGTGAGTACAAAAATCCAAACTCTTTTAATACTTTCCAAAAAATTCAACAACAAAAAAGTTACATCAACCAACCAACCAACCAAAGAAAACCTCTCACGAAGAAACGATACATCTCCAAGCACAAGGATAAACAGGCAAACCCACGCTCAGTAGCCTTGGTGCCCTGTCTCCAGGTGATGAAGACACTGGTGGGCCAGTCTTTCTGGGGTGCTCCAGGGAGCCCCAGCTGGGTGGCAGGACCACAGCCCACTGTGTGGGGCAGAGACAGCCACAGGAACACGGCTGTGCACAATCCTTGGGGCAGGGTCTCCCTTAGTTGTGTGAGCACAGTGTGCCTGGGCGGACTGGTTTGAGTCTGTGGGTGGTTCCTGGTGTGACAAACCTTGTTGCTTGGTTTTCTACAGAAATTGACTTTTTTTCTTTTTTTGTGTGTGTTTTTTTTTTTTTTTCCCTTGGACTTCTGTTGGCCAAGTGAGGAAAGTGCTGATGGGAGCAGCTTCATTCCCTCAGCCCTCTCCCAGTATCAGGGAGCAGACATGGAAGAGGGTTTGCACCAGCTGATCCATTTCACTGGGCAAACTGTTGGCTTGATGCAAGCCCTTGAAGCCAGAGCTGGGGGCAGGGAGTCTCTGCTACCCCACATGGGGCACTGCCAGGCTGTGCATCACTAGTCCTTTTACACCTTCTCCACCACGACTGCTGCCATACCTGCAGTGTTTGCCCTCCTCATCCTCCCTGTGGCCAGGGAGCCTGGGGTGGGAGGAGGTGGCATGCTGTGGTCCTACATGATGTCAGAGGAAGTCCCCTTGGTAAGGAGGCAGGTTAGTCACTGGCATCCCAGGAGCATCCCCCGTTTCCCAGCAGTGGCTGGAGCATTTCCCCTCCCTCTGCAGCAGGAGCACCACGGAGGGCAGCAGAGGGAAAGATCCGGCCAAATTACAACCCAGCCATGCACGGGGAAAGGCTGCAAGCTGCGGGGGACACACCCGAGCCTCCCTTCAGCAGCACGTGGCAGCCCCCTGCACACTGTTCTGCGTGGAGATGTGCTTCCCTTCTCATCTCAAGAGCGAGCCCCCGTTAAAACATCACCTCCTCGCAGCTCCCGTAGTCGCTCTCCACCATGTCAGAGCCCTCGTAGTTGGGGGGTGGCAGGGGCTGGGCTCGGATGCTGGGCTGGTGGCCCACCTCGCAGTCGGCGTAGGACGGCTGTGCCACGCTCAGGCGCATGCTGACCCGCTTGTAGCCCGGGTCGGGCTGGAATGGGACACCCTCACCCTGCACCAGCTGGGCTGGGTAGTAGCTGATGGCCGTGTATTCGTTCTGGCACTGGGAAGCTCCCACGTCCACGGGGCCGAGCGGCAGGAAGTCCTCCAGGTTCTGGTTGCTGTAGCGGGGTGGGATGGGGGCTCGCTTGTTGCTCTGGTCCAGAGGGAAGGGAAAGCCCCCATAAAGAGCGACTGGCTCCTTGTCTGCTGGAGGAGGGGGCGGCGGGGGGAGAGGAGGGTGGGAGGAGGATGCAGGAGGGCCTTGAATGATCTCGTAGTGGGAATATTCCTGAACGTCTGATGACAGGTACCGGGGTGGCCAGTAGGTTGTTTCTGCTGGGTAGACTGAAATAAAAAGAGTTATGTTAGCTGCAGCTCAAGGGGTTGTTGCCTCTCTCTTGCCCTGCTACTAATTCCTTCTGTGGGCTCTGAGCCTGTAGGAGACGTGGGGACATGGGAACTGTGGTTGCTGCTTCGGGACCTGAGGGCACCCCTGGTTGTCCCCACCAGCCTTCAGAGACCCACTACTCTAGCACCCAAAAACCACAGTTCATCACACCATTTGGATGCAAGAAAGTTGCATGATGAAGGGATTGGAGCAGACCCAGCAGTCCACTGGAGCTCTCCCTGTATTTACTTGTGTGAACTCTCTTCTAACAGTGTGCTTTGGAGATGAACTCTTGTATGGATGGACCTTGCCATGAAAGGTGTTTTCCTGAGGATATGATGCCTCTGTCTAGGAGCATTGATGGAAATGTGTCTCCATTAAAACTCACACTGACTTTCAGGCTCTTTTTTTCTTCAGTTTTCCTCTTTTACAGGGTCTTTTGACTCAGGGTATGTGGGGATCTAGACTATGCACTAAGGATTTCCCTGGTGACTGTGTACAAGACTGAGCAGCTTAAAGCAGAAAACTGGGATATACTGGTGAGCAGGGAGGAAAGATCCAATAAAGGCCCTATAGCAGGGCTCGGGGCAGCCTTTGCTAGGCTTTAGCCAACACCATTTGTCCTGACGTTTGCAAACCTTCGAACCTCTTCACAAAGGGAAGAGGGATATGTAAGAGCAAGAAAAAGCTGTGGCTACTGACCCATCTCCTCCCTGGCCCAGGTGCACTTGATGAAGGACTCATTGTCGGAGTTGGAGGGGGGTGCGGCGGGGGGCAGGTTGGGGGCCACACTGCACACGATGGTGCCCCGGTGCTTGGGGGCGTTGGCGGAGTTGAAGGTGACGAATTCAGGGGTGCCGGTGGGTTTGCACTGCTCCGGCGTGGCCCGGTCCAGGTTGTTGTGCGCCGCATCACTGAGGATGTTGAGCTCGATGGGTGGCACGGCCTGGGTGCCCACCCCCACGCTCTTGGAGAACTCACTCTTGGAGAGCAGGTCAGGGTCCTCCCGGGCCACGGGCTTGTGCGCCTTGGCGCGGTGTCGGTAGCGCTTGCGGATGAACACGAAGGCCACGACCAGGACGGCAGCCCCCAGCACACCGGCTACGATCTCCGCGATCTCCTCGGGGCCCACTGCCCACTGCGTGGGCACGATGGCAGGGGTGATGATGGGCTGGGTGCAGTAGTCCCCTTGGTAATCCGAGGGGCAGATGCAGTAGACAGAGCCCTGGCTGCTCACGCAGCGCCCGGAGTTTTGGCACGGGTTGTCTTGGCACTCCTCGGCCAGCTTCTCGCACCTGCAGGGAGGAAAGGGTGGAGACAACCACCATCAGCCTGGGGATGCTGCTAAAACTGTGTTATCCTCTCCAGGGCTCTGGCTTACACCAGACAAGGATGCTCCATCCCCATCTGCTGTCCCTCCCTTCTCCTGGCAGGGGACTGTGATCCTTGAGTATAAAGTGATGCTTTTCAGGAGATAATGTTTTACGGGGTGGTTCTACTTTTCAGTCAAATGCAGCAAATTAAAATGGGGGCCGGCTTGCCTCAGAGTGTTTGGAGTTCTAGGGCTAACACAGCATAGAAAAGTGCTCCCATCTGGTTTAACTAGGGAACTCAGGGCTAGTCTGAGGTGTGTTAACCTCTCATGAAGTCTCCTACATCTTCCAGGCTCTGTGGGATCTCATGATGGTTTGTGAGTGTCTGCAGGTTGCAGCAAACATTTGGGGAACAACTACCCTGAGAAGTGATGAATGGGCAACCTTCTTGGAGAGGCTTTTTCACATTTTATGGAGTATCTGCAGAACTGAGATGGAATTCCTGATTGTCAGTCTTTCTCCACCCCTCACAAGCTAAATATTCCCCAGCAGTACTGGGACCTTTCCTTCCAGCAGTAATGATCTCCCCATGCTAGAGGGAATATGCAATGCTTTATTGGCTTTCCTTAGTTTTTTCTTTTTTCTCATTACTGAACAAACTCTGTGATGTTTGGGCTTCTCTTGTAGTCAGTGTAGTAGGATGTGTGAGCTGGTGCATGCAACGTGCTCCCACAGCCTCCTCCACCTGGACACCCAGTGATTTCAGATATTACACTGCCATCTAATGCTCAGCTACAAACTTTTATTCCAAGAGTTGCACGGATGATTTCTGCCTTCGCCTTGATCCACAGGATCAAATGGCTAAGGCAGAAGGATGAACTGGGCTGGCACATCTCCCCATCACAGCCCAGCTTCCCCCACCACAGCCAAGAATTACCCATCACAGCAAGTTCAGCTCACAAGTTCAGCAGTGTGTGGGGAGTGACTCTTGCCCAGCAAGGACAGGCTTTGAACCTGCCCCACAGCGCCTGCAGGCATCCAAGAATCTGTGAGGAGAGGTTTTTCTGTTTTCCCTCCTGCTCAGAGGAGATGGGCACAGAAGGGTAATGGCCACACAATGGTAGAGCTGTTTGTGCCCTGCCCTGCTGAGCTCTGCCCTCAGACACTGCAATGCTCAAGGACCTGCAGTCTGCAATTAATCCCAGAGTTTCTGCATCTGGTGAGCTCCAGAAATGCACAATGTTCATTGGGAGAGATGATGTTTTCAGCCCATCACGGGATGTCATCCATCCTGAATACCCCCAGCCCTTACCTCTCACCCAGGTACCAGTCAGGGCAGTGGCAGGAGTAACCAGTGGTGGAGAGGGTGCAGGTTCCACCGTGCAGGCAGGGCTTGGACTCGCAGGGACTGTCCCCAAGCTCACAGTGCTCACCAGAAAACATTCCAGGGCAGATACAGGTGTAACCTGGAGAGGGTGAGAGTGAACACATCCACATGGAAGGACTGGCAAGAACAGGGAGAAGCAGTGATTGGTGCTGATGCAACCCACAGAGGGCTTAACACAGCTACCTAAACATAGGTACCTGCTGCTGCAGCGGGTGCTGTAGGTCACCCAAGCCATATGTGGCTGGTGGGTACATTACAGGACCTAGTGTGGTTACTGCAGACTGGGTGGCCACTTGGGCAATGCAGTGGCACTAAGGAACTATTTAAGCAACCAGTCAAGCCTGTCCTCTTCTGACACAGACCTCTTCTCCCAGGGATGCAGTCAGGACAGAGTTGTGTTGTGTGGAGAAACTGAGGGACAAATTCAGGATAGAGGAAGGGGAACCTGGCTGGCTGATTCACAGTTTCTGACTCTGTTAAATGCAATCCTCTGTAATTTATTGTTCTCAGGAGTCTTTGGTCCTGCAGGTTCTCGTGGTATGAAGTGCCTGTCTCAACATGTCAGGTTTCTCTTGCCTATAGGAGATGTCTGCTTACAGCCAGAGAGAAACCCAGCACAGCCAAGGACTCAGAGGGGGCTGCTGCTGTTTGTGCTTTTGGCTGCTGTTTAGTGTAGCCCTTAGCATGGGAATGGCCCTGGCTGTGCTGAGCTCTTGCCAGTTGCATGGCTGGTGGTGCCATGTGGGAAATTCAGAGTTTCCACCTTGCAGCACACTTGGAAAGTCTTTGCTACTCATCCACAAGCTAAACAACCCTGCTTTAGAGCACAAGGTGAACAAAGGTGGACCTGTTTCCACATGTGTGTTAGTGGCTGTACAAGGACATGCTGACACTCATGCAGCAGGTGCTGGACTTTGCCTGTGGGGCTGTGTGTGCCCAAACACACATGTTCTGGATGTTGGGGCTCACATGTGTTTGTACCTTGTGGTCCTGAGTGCTGTGGTTGCTGTGGTGGCTGGTGTGGCTTGGGCCCTCTCTGCACAGATGTGTTCTCACGCGGCCACGTGGCTTCCCTGGGCTCGCTCACACAGGTATGTCTTTGCCTGTGCATGTAATCCCACGCCTGAGATCCCTGGGCAGAGCTTTGCATAAACTAGTGCTGCCTGCCCCACTCTCCAGGGCTCAGCCTACAGCATTCAGGGAAGCCAAGCATCCAGGACAACCTCACAAAATAAATGTTTGGTGAGCAACCCCTTCCCCGCAGCAATGCCCTGCCTGGAGCCATTGTCCCACAGGCTCTTGGGCCATTTGCAGTTGATCACCTTGGAAGGAAACTATGAGAAGGGCACTGGATGATCATCAGGTTATTGGTGAGGGAGTGATTTTCCTTCACCCCCTTCCCACTGTATTGTTTCTGCAATAAAAGCAGGGGATGTCTTGACTTAGAGCAGAGATGTGTTTCCCCTTGGAAGGCTTTGAGCCCCTTCCAGCCCAGCCAGAGGCGTTTTCTGTGCAAAGGGTCTCAAGGTTGAGGTGCAAGTGCCAGCCAGACTAACTGTTCAGGACAGATACACCTGGTGTCAAGCAAGTTCACCTGAACCAGGCAGCTGCTGAGTCGACAGGGCTGGGAATCTTGTTCCCAGAGGCCGCGGGCAGGGCAGGAGAAGGTGTGCTGCCTCCTCTGTCCTCACTTGCTCACTGGGCAGGGTGTGGGCTTTGGCAGCAGCCCCAAAGAACAGACCTGCAGGAGGAGCTTCTGCCCCACACAGCAGCCTGAGAAGCACCCCTGTGCCCCTTGGAAGGGCAAAGGGGCAGGCAGTACCTATCTAGACCTACCATCCCTATCTAGATGGGATGTTACAGGGTGAAGCCCTGCTGTGGTGGAAGCCACAACACAGTGCAAGGCAGTGACACAAAGGTGGACATCCCTGGGAGTAGCTCCTACTAGCCGTGTCCTTGTGATACAGGTTGCTGCAAGGAGCCCCTCTGATGGGAGGAGCAGGGCAGCAGTGAGACCACCTAGGGCAGAGCCTGTATCAAACCTCTGCTGAGTGTCTGCACCCCGTGTTAGCCTGGGACTCTTGGATTAGAGCTTATGGTTTTCCCATAGCCCTTTGCATAGCCCTGGGGAGTCACTCACTGCAGTGGGAAGAAACCAAGATCTTGGCTTGTTTCTGCCCAGATACCATCACTACATGATCCCATCTTGCCCGATCCCAGCCTTGTTAACAGCTCCTTAAGCAAAGAGGATGTTAGAGGGGTGGGTGGAATTTCTATTTGCATCTGAGTTTTTGGCACCACTATGCTCTCCTATGTCATACACCCTTCTTAGAAACACCTTCCTGCCCTCGGGGCCATGGTCCACTGGTGAGAGCCAGGATGATGATCTCACACCCCACAGCTGCTGCTGCACTGAGTCAGGTATCAGTTGAGGTCCTCCAGGACAGAGGACCTCTGGTTCTTCTCTGGAATAGCCTCTCCATAGGGATGAACACAGTCGTTGCATCTCTCCCTCCCCTCACTGCTTACTGCTCTGCTGTTGCTCTGTGTGGGATGTTCACGTACCTCCTCCGGGAGTTTCGGAGCACATCCCGTTGTTGAGGCACGGGTTGCTGCTGCAGGCGCCGCTGGGGGAGCAGCACTGCTTTATCCCCACCTGCTCCACGACTTCCTTCGATTGCCCTTTCCCAGGCAAGAGAACCACTTCTCTGCCGTTGATTGCAACCACATCCAGGCAGCCCCTGAACCCCCGTGTGACTCTCTGGGTGTGCACTGACTGCCGGAGGCCCCCAAAAATCAGGTCTCGTCTGCCCTGGGAGATACTGCAGGTGCCTGGCAGCTGGAGAGAGGCGTTCCCCAGGCCATCGATGAGCAGGCGGACGGATGTGTTCTTCACCTCCAGGAAAACCGAGTGCCACTCACCATCGCTCACAAACCGTGAGGAGGAGAGGTTCCCAGAGGAGTTCCCCTGGCAGCTGTACCCGAGGTGAGGCACTCCATTAACCATCTGTAAAACACATGCCAGAAGTCATGGTTAGTTGTGATACAGGTGACTGCTGTTTATGGAGGGTTTCAACATTTCTCCTGCAGAAGGGACTAGAAGAGGAGCAGTGATTATGAACTACACTGACTCTAGAGGAACCTGCATACAATATTAGGGGGCTGCTTTGGAGGGATCAAAAGCAGAGCAGGACAATAGTTAGCTCCTAGAGAAGCCCAAAATAAATCCCAGTGGGAGGAGAAGCAACTGCTGAAGGAAGGAACAAGAAGAATCAGCTGGCACATGCCATGGAAGGGCCTCGGGGCAACACGTGTGTAAATCTCTTCGCACAATTGGCAAGTGCACCAGAGAATTCTGTCCCTTCACTTTATCTAGAGGAACATGACTTCACTTCAGATGGGTCTGTAGATTTGGCTTATCAATTTCTGGAGCTGGGCTACAGCGGAGAACTCAATTCCTTGAAGCAAGGACTGGCAGATCTTTCTCAGCTTGCCTGGTTTGCCACCCTCTTGCTGCAACCTATTTCTGAACATCAGGACAGCTGAGTGACTGGAAGGGCAATGGTATGCACACCCCTGGGAGAACTCATCCTCTTCACCAAATCTACGAACCATTGCTTAAGATTCTTTCAAGGCTTTGCTTGTATCTGGAGTACTGCAGTCTACAAAGCTTAAAATCCTGAGAGGTTCCCTCATTTTTATCAGACCAGATGGTTTAATAAAGGTTTTTATCCCTACGATATTGTTAATAAATTGAGTAAGGAAAGAAATGAGTCACAACCACCTTTATGGTGGAGGCTTTCCTGTTGAAAAGCTTGTGGAGAGATCTGGGTACAGGAGATCATGGACACACTGAACTCTGTCAATAATGAGTTTCTTCACACTTGACTCCTTGTGTTGGGCCTGGCTCAATAGAGCTTTCTGCCATCCCACCCTGTCTCAGCACCATCTGGAATGTTGGACTCCTGCTGAACTACTTTGAGACTTCTTCCCAGAGGTGGGGTAGAAAGAGACTCTTCTTGAGAAGTTTTTCTCATTAGTACTTTACAGTGCAGCTTAAAGTCATTCTCAGAGATGGTTATAAGACATATGGATGATGTTTCTCTGCTCCTGCTCTTCAGGAGTGATGGCTGTGTCAGCAGGAGCTTGAAATATGTGCAACAGGCAGGTCTGTGGGTGTTGGCTGCAGTGCAGCTCCCTGTCTATGTGGGTCTTTTGTACCAGGGGAAAGAAAAGTGTTTCATAACAGGAAGATGGGATTGTGAAATCATGAGAAGGGATGAGGGAATTCAAGGACAGGATGAACGCTTCCAGGTAGGTTGCACTGTGTAGATCTCAATGTGATTAGTCTCAAGGACAAATCTCTGTAAACTGGTAAGTAAGTCCCATGATCTTATTCTCCAAGAAGTCCAAATTTAATTGACGAGGAATATAAAAAATCCCTATTCTTTAGTCATCTGTTTCTTTCCTTTTATTGCCAAAGTGGAAAAGGGAGATGATCTTTGAATGCTGGGGAGTTCAGTGTTTAGCCAGAGGTAGGAGTGTGATCAGACTGAAATGTTCCTGGCTCTGCAGGTGTTTAAACAGTGAAATCATCTGAAGAAAGTGGTTGAAAAGAGATGTGTGTGTCTGAAAAACACAATTTAGGACTCTGTTTTTTCTCTTCTGTCCATTATTGTAAAGGACCTTTATTGTGAGCTCTGGGGGGAACTTTGCCCTTTGCTACAGCACAAGCAGACTGGTCTGGGACAACTCCACCTGGTAAATTCTGTGTCCTGAGAGATATAAGAGAAGACTGAAGAAGCAAGCTGTAAGGAAAAAAGATCCTGCAGATCTGCTATGGATGTCTGTTGACTTCAAACCAGAGACTTGCATTCACAGATGTGAAAACTGATCCACTAGTTGAGGTCACAGCAATTGCCAAACTGTGCTTGGCTCTCATTTGGTCTTCCCAAGTCTTATATTTCAGCTAGATGAGTAACTAAGGGTACATATTATTGCATCTTCTTTCTGTGATTCCTTTCCCTGGAAGAGTAAGGGGGTTTTAACACTGGAAAGACATCCCTGCCATTGCAATACACACCTCCAAAGTGCTGTGGTCACTCCCGTTGGCGTAGAACACGACTGCATGACGCTGGTGTGTCTTCAGGCGAAAGTGCATGTGCCAGGAGCCAGGCTGTGAGTGCTGGTACCAAATGTAGCTGTGTCCCCCAAACCTCACAGCTGTTCCTGTAAAGAGAATGAAATCAAGATCTCATCTTTGTCACTCCTTGAGATGATGGAATGTATCAAACCTTGACTCTTTTCCTAGCCTGATGCCGTAACTGTCCAGGAACAGTCCCACCCATGGCAACCCACGTACCACTGTACTGCTCCTCCTACAGCTCCCTTTGGAGTATTTCTTCTATGTACTTAATTTTGAAGCAACCCTGACATATCAGCCTGGCTATTTCTGTCCTATAGAACCTCCAAGGTGCCCTCAGTGTGTTCTACAACATCCTTGAATTTCCCCATCCTTAGTAAGTCTCTGTCTTATTCTATGGTATCCATTCCTCCCCAGGTGATGTTAACCTCTATCTCTACTCCTTTCATTTATTTCTTGAAGTAGTCTAGAATATAAAAATAGGCTTTATTTGGCTTTCCTCAAATTTATCAGTTACTCTGTGCTTTGCTGGGTCGAGGATCAACACAGAAGCTCAGGAATTGATATTCTGATCACTGAGCCTCATAACTGGCTAGGTATGAGTGACTTTTCCCAGTGACAGAGACAGATGTTGCTGCTACTAAATGCTACAGGAGATTAATATAAAAAAATAGACTCTGCAGCTCTAAGAGTCTAGCCTTGGATTCGAAATTTCAGGCACTGAAATTGTTGGTCACTGGGCAAATTAATTCCATGGGAAATCCAGGTGCTTTATAGCATCCTGAAGGAAAATATAGTATGCCCAGGTTTATAGGGTAGGACACTGCTGGGAAGGATTGCTCACCATTGCAAGAACAGATCTGCTCCAAGCTGTGGCGGGGGGTGAGGACACTGAGTCGGGCAGTGCTGTAAGTGGACATCATTCCTGGATCCAGCTGAATGGTTTCCCTGCAGACACGGTGGGCACAGTCTGACCCATGACACGGCACGTGAATCGCCTTCTTCATCCGGAGACCAACAAGTTGGTCCATCTCCCCCGCAGACACAGTGAGCTTATTCGCCAGGACCCGAGGCTCGTACAAGGAGCCGTGTGGCTCTCCAACAGCCAGGAGCAGGTCCACTCCATCAGAGGCAACTGCAGGCTGTAAGCTGGCCATGTGGATGTTTTGGCGCCGGGTGACAAGGATGTTTCCCAAAAACCTCTGCAAGTTGCGCCAGTGGTCCCCCACAAACTCCTCAGGGGAGAGGTGTCGGAAGTGTAGCACCACTGCCTTGTCCAAGGCCTCCTGCGTGAAGCACCACACGTGGACGTTGACACTGGTGGTGGCTGTGAAGGTTCCATCACTGACTGTCACGTTCAGAAGATAGTGGCCGTGGGGAAGTTTGTCCCCAGCAATGATCTTCCCATCTGCAGCCCCAACAGAGAACAGCCCCTCCTTGGGCACTTGTGCCACCAAAGTGTACACCAGTGTGTCATGGGGGTCTCGGTCTGTGGCGTGGATCTTGCCCAGGACACCTCCTCGGAAGGCTTCCTCGTTGGTGGTGATGAATATTTCCAGGGGAAGGGCTGAGGGGGCATACTGGCTCTGCTCAGTCACTTGGATATTTATAAATGCAGATGAGGACAAGGGAGGGATACCGCTGTCGGAGACCTGGCAAGGAAAACAGGAGGATCTGTTATGGCCACATGCTGACTTACTGTCACCTCACCTGACCAGATGGGCTGACGAGGTCTTGTGAAGGAGAGCGCCTTGCTGGTAGAAATAGGTGGAAGCTGACAGGCAGTGGGTTGGGAAAGAAGAAAGAATGGGAAAAATTGGCAGGAGCAATGTTGGGCCCTCTGCCTGGAGATGGCCCCAGGGAAATGGCAGCATGCCTTCCAGCATGGAGACTGATCAAGGCCTTCTGCTAGCAGTGGGGTCATGCTCACTCCCGTGTGTGCTCTCCAGCAGCTGAGCCACACCTGAGTGGCTCTGAATTCCTGAGGGTTCATCATTTTTTGCTCTGTTTCCAATCCTTGGGGTTCCATGCGTAACTGAGTGTATGGACATATAAAGCAGTTACGCACATCAACACATTTGCTCACCTTCCAGACTGCCTAAGCCCATGTGCCACCTCTGACAATGCCTGCCTAGCATGAGTCAAGGAACCTCAAAATAGAAAAATGCGAATAATCAGATTATAGGATAAATTTCTCCCTAATGCTAAGCAGTTAGAGGTTGAGGTTTGTAATATAATACTACCTATCTTTTAGAACAACTGCCATTACTGAAGAAGTATGTACTTTACATGTTATTATCCTTTTGTTTGTAATGGACTATTCTTACTGATAACACTGAAAAATAATTAATTCATTCTGCAACAGTAGAAATCCTTTTTGAAGAGGAACTTAAACCACTTCTTAAATGACAAGGATAATTAGAGAAAGCTTGTAGGACCAGATCCAGGTCTTGCTTTAAATTGGAATTCCCTAGAATGATTATGGGAAAAGCATCTGTCTAAGAAAACTGCTGACAGAGTGTTTCTTGTGATCATATTATCTGATTTTATCAACATAGAAGCTGGCCCCCTGCTTCTTGTGGGCAGACTGTGTGGAGAAATGAGCTCTGGAGTTGGCTCCAAGCTGCACAATTTATGCCTGGATTGGATTTCTTCAAAGCCAGAGAGGTTTTCATTCAGCTGAGCCATCCTAATCGCATTTTGTTGCTACTCAACCTGGCTGGGGAATTCAGGTACCAGGACAGTAACACAGGCTCTACCTGGACTTGCAGTAGGTACTGTTCTTTTGTTCCTCTGTTCAGGACAGATGATGTCACCAGAAGACCATTCTGGGTGACATCAAAGGCCTTCCCATCGTTGCCCTGGGTGATCTGGAAGGAGTAGGGTGGTCCATTTTCTGGGGAGTCCCTGTCGCTCATAATCAACTCCAGGACACTTGTACCCACAGGAGCATTCTCCTGAAATAGGGAAAGATGTTATTGGTGAAAGGTAAGCAAAGACAAAAGGTCTGGGGGAACTTACAACGCCCCAGGAGATGCTGGATCAGGAACAGGGAAACAAATCTCACCCACCCACTCTATAGGACACACAGAGCACAAAGCAGCTTTACCTCCCTCTTGCCCCTTGGCTCAAACAGCAGCCCATGTATGAGTTTCTCACTAACATGAGAGGGTCTGGGAGAACAAACTCTGTCCTGGCTTACCTGCACTACCACACTGTAGTTGAGCTGGAAGAACCGAGGAGGGTTGTCATTGACATCAGACACATGGACATGCACAGGGACATCACTGAACTGAGCAGGGTGGCCGTTGTCCGTGGCTCGAACTGTCAGGGAATAACTGGGGATCTGGAGGATTTGTAGTGCAGGATTACTTGGGGAAATGGCAGAATGGTGGCTTTTTCACAGTGCAGTTTTATTCTGCTGCAGCTTTTTGAAATGCTTGAGGCCATGTATTGCACCATAACAACAGCGCTGCCCTTGGCTAAAGCTCTCCATCCATAAACCTCACTCAGAGCTCACTGCTAAACAAAACCAGCCTCACAACAATTGCAGAGAAGAGAAACAAGTTGCCAAATATGTATGAGACTAAGTTGGGCAAACATCTATCAATAATGGTTTAAGATGCTACTATTGTTTAAATGAGAGATTGTCCAGGTGACCTTTCCATATCCTCCCCGTACCTGTTTTCTACGATGCTCTGATGCAGGGAAGCAGAAACCAACTATGCTGGTTTCCAGCTTGGGGCTGACTCTCACCCAGCCAGCTTGAAGTACCAGTGGAGCACACAACAACTCAGAGTTGTGGAAGGTGTCCCTGCCCATGGCAGGGGGATTGGAACTACATGATCCTTAAGATCTCATCCAATCCAAACTATTCTGAGATTCTATACTGCCTTTCCTAAAGCTCAGCCTTCCTATCACGGTATCTGTGAGTATAGAAAATTAATGAATGAAAGATTTGTCTTCTACTTTTTTTACTGAGTAAATAATTCAGAAAACAGGAGGTAGCTGAGGATACTGTGCTCCCTCAGTCTTTTGGGGAGCACCTATTTCAGTCTTCCTGTTACTGCCTCAAACTCACCTCCTCCCTGTCCAGATGCTTGGCGATGCTGATCTGCCCACTTCTGGGTTGAATGGCGAAGTGTCCCAGTGGGTTCCCTTCCACAATGGAATAGGTGATCTGATTGTTCATTGCTCCATCCAGATCATCAGCTGACACCTGTTTGGAGAGGAAAAAAAAACAGTTAGGAACCCTGGGCCAAATAGCCTGTGCCATGGAGGAGCTTGGGCAGGACCTCCTTGTCATTTAAGGGTATTGGTTTGAGCTTGCCTCAAAAAAGGGGGAAAGAAAGTGGTTTAACTAAGTGTCATCCAGTAGTTTTCTCAAGACAAAATTCATCTACAACAATAGCTTTCTCCTTGTCCCTTTTCTGAATTTACCACCCTTCTGATGGTAACAGCCTGGACAGGGAACTCCATAGGGAATCACCTTGGGCTCCTCTATTCTGTCCAGAAAAGCCTTGCGAGTATTGGCCTTCTTCAGGCATTTTAGCTCTCTTGGGAGGTTCTCAAAGCTCCTGAGCCCCTCCTTAGCTTTCACTTGAAGATGTCTTGTAAGGCAAAGTGTTCCCAACCTCTGTGGAGTGTCAGGAATTCTGGCAATCATCCTTATAAAAGTCATGCTTTGACCTTACATGTTGAATGTCACAAACCCACTGAGGTGGCTGTGTCCAAGGAAAAGTAAAGTGCCAAAGAGAACATAAAGCATACCACAAGTAAAGAATAGGTAAAGACAGCTGGTTTGTAATCATACCGTGAGGATGATTTCTCCAACTGCAGCATCCTCCCGGATATCAGTGAAGTAAGGGTCTTGGACAAACTCTGGTGCATGGTCATTGATGTCAGTTATGTTGATCACCACCATGGTCACATCACTGAGAGAGGCTGAGCCTTTCCTTGTGCCCTCAATGGACAGATAATACTCATGACTCGCTTCAAAGTCCAGGCTCCCATTTATGTATAAGGCACCTGCATTGTTGGATGGATAGGAAAGGACAGGAGATACTCTGAATGAATGGCATGTGAAGTTTCTTGGAATACTGCAAATATACTAAGGCAACTGCCAAACTTCTAGTTGAAAAGGTGTTGTTGACCTAGCTTTGACCTTCTCTGGTTAAATCAGGTTTCTAAAGGTCATGGCATCTCATAAAATAAGCTACAATTGAACAGATTCTGTCATAACCTGCCTCATTCTGGTATCAAATGTTTGAGGACGTGAAATAAACTTTCATTCTGGAAAGTATCCAGGAATCTTGGTTGGAGATCTGGGACAAGATAGGATGAGAGTCAAAAGTGCTCTTGAAAGCTGTGACCAAAGCAGTAATAGAGTGTCGCTGAACTATGTCATAAGCAGGATGTAAAAGTGTGAGATGCAGAGTTGTACAGCAGTTAAAGGTGTGCAACAGGATGCTGTGATTTGTAAGGCTAGAGATGCAAGACAGAAAAAAGGAGAAGGCTGTTAGTCTCAAAAAATGAGTGAGGAGTATACTGAACGTATGAACTGAAAGATAAAAAGTAAAAGAAATTTAAAAAAAAGAATCAGGGTAGCAAAATGTGTCTGGGTTCCACACTGAAACTATCACAGATTTTTTCCCTGGAAATTACACTATTCTGTGTCTTTCAAGATGTACAGTCTAATAAGAAGATTGGTGTGGAAAAAATAGGAAGAGTCTTGGGGGACAGAGAAGCTGAGACAGCACCCTGGAAGAGGATGTTACAGCCAAGGGCAGAAGGCCATTGATGACACAGCCAAGGGCTTGTTTCAGGGAGTTAACATTGGCCTTCTGATAACAGCCCTTATCAGATCGCTGTGCAAACACAGCAGCGCTTTATTTGGCTGGTAAACCTGGCTCAACACCTGCCCATGGTTAGAGTGGTATTATCCATGTTTATTGAGAGCCACCTAATAAAGCTGCCTGTTACTCTGGGCTGCAGATTCCTTGTGGGATCAGAATGAAGAGACTTTTCAAGTGAAACTGCTTTCTCCTGCATTTTGAAGTGGAAACATTTATCCGTGTATCCCTCATTCACATGGACCTGCCTCAGGTCCTAGACATAAAAGAGGAATCCTTCCATTGATTTCAGTAAGATGTGGATCACTCCTTAAGTGACTCAGCTAGAAAAATTTAAAGTAGAAAAGATGACTGTAGTCCCTGCCCTTGTGCTGACTGAAGATAGAGGGGAGCAAAAGTAGAAGCCAAATGGAGAAGAACCAGAGAAGACAAGGACAGCCTTTGATATTGGATCAGCCTGGACCTGATTGGGCACAAAATCATCTTACCTGTGTTTGAGTTGAGCTGAAATTTCCCATGGTCATTGCCGTTCACAATTTCATACTTGATCTCTGTGTTTTCTACATTGTCCCTTGTCAAGGCTGACAAGTTGAGGACCTCTGTACCCACAGCTACATCTTCTTTTACCATAGCAACATATTCAGGGGACAGGAAAACAGGCAGGTACTCATTCAGATCCACAACAGAGACAGTGACAGTGCCAAGAGCAGAGAGGGGCTCCGGGGTGCCCCGGTCGGTGGCACAGACTGTCAGCTCAAATGCTGAGTGCTGTGAATCCTTCAGAGGCTTTTCCAGACGGATCACCCCGGTGGTTTCCTCAATTGAAAAGTGTCCATTGGCAGAGTCAGACAGAGAATAGACCACTTCAGCATTGAGACCTGGAAGGATAAGGGACAGGCTGCAATAATTCATAGGTAGGAATGCTGCTGGGTTTATTTATTTATAATCCATTAGGACTGTGTGTCCTTAATGACTTTCAATTCAAAGAGAGAATGGAGGCTGAATCAGCAACATATGAACACCAAGTGTGCTCCTGTCCATCTGCAGGTTCAGACATTCAGCCGCTCTTGCCATTATACATCAGTATCACTTCTGTATTAGCTGGTGCTTCCCATTTTTATTTTCCTTCCTATCTGCTTCCCAAGAAGATAAATACAATCCTGCTTCTCTGTCATCATAACTGCAGTCTCTGCTGGAGAGATTTATTGAAAGCTTCTTTCTTAGGAGCCTTACCTATGTTTCTGAGAACCTTTGTATCTTTAGAAGGACTTGTCCATCCATATTATCTACCCCACTCAGATCTAAAGTTCCTTTTTTCCTTATTACACTCATTCTCAGTCTCCACCTTTGATAAAGTTTCTGTCCTGTTTGGATCCCAGACAAACTGTGTCACATTTTTTGCTGTGCATCACAGTTACAGTTACTGAACATGTTTTCAAAGTCTGTCTTTGCATGTTTCTACAGATACTGTACTTCCGACAGGGTCAAAAAAAAATGCTGATGCCAACCTGCTAGTCAAGGACATGTCAGCAATGAGATCCAGGCACATCTTCGGCCAAGATTCACTCATCTGCGCCCATTGCTGTAGCCCTTTCCTAGGTTTCAAAGCTTTCTACTCAGGATGAAAGATGAACTCCACTAACAAGTAAATCCCATTGTGACTCACCTTCATCAAGGTCCCTGGCAGCAACCACGGCGATGGGTGTCTTTGTTGTGGTGTTATCGAAAACGGCCACGGCGCAGTGACTGGGGAAGAACCTCGGTGCATTGTCATTTGTGTCCTCCACAACCAGGGTTATATCAGCCTGGCAGGAACGGCCCCCACCATCGGTTGCTTTCACAACCAGATGGTACGTGGCTTTCTGCTCGCGGTCCAGAGGTGCAGATGTGGTCAGCTCCCCTGTGGGAAAGAACAGGAGGTGGTCTTGTCTGCAGCAATTGCAGCCTCAGCCTGCAAGACCTCAGGGAGGTTCAGCTGCCTTCCTGGATGAACCGTGGGATACAACAGACCGGGTCTGGACACCTATAGTCATTCAGCTAATAGTGGTGGTGTGTCCACACCACATTGCTCAGGGCTGTTCTCGGATCACTGCCAGCCAGTGCCCTGGCAAGGCTTGGCTTGGGGAGTCCTGCAAGTTCAGCTGAAATTCACACAAGGGATGCCATCATGGGATAAAAGTGCTCATAAATAAATAGTACTTCTAAACACACCTTTATAAACCACACGACCTTGAGCTTTCTGAAATGTAGTGAACTAGAAGTGATCTCTAGAATGACCATTGAATCTTTTTTTTTACCATTGGGTAAATACACTGCACAAGACCCGGTAAGAGCTTTTCAGAGTTTTTAACTTGAGGCTTTGGCTCAAGTAAAAGACCTTTCCTCTTAGAGACCTAGCTGTTAGCAAGAGTGTCCCCTTCATTTTAACAACACTAATGACAACACTTGTAACAAAAGCTAGCAGGAAAATTGAGAGCTCACTCTCTCCTCTACCTTGTTGCAATAAACCTGCCTGTTTGCCCTTCCCTCCTAGCTTGGGAGAGCTGGAATGAATAGTGCTTATGTTTGCTCAAGAGGAGATAAGTGATGAGCCATGCTGGGAGCTTGGATTTCTCGGTAGTGGGTGAGGAAGAGGATGAAGGCATCCCATTGCCCTGCTCTCACCTGTGTGTGGTCCCAGCCGGAACTCCTCCGCGCCGGGGCCGTGCAGGCTGTACGTTATCTGGGCGTTGCTGCCAACGTCAGGGTCAGTTGCTGATATTTTCAAAATGAAAAGACCCGGGCCAGCATCTTCAGAGACTCTCCCAGTGTAGAGTATCTGACAAGGACAGAAGGCGTCATTGGCATCTGAGCCATCTCCAAAATACCTTCATCCCATATGGGGAGGAACAGACTAGGAGAAGCTTCAAAGAGAAGGATAAACTCTTATATAAAACCCTTATGCTTTATAGGGGAATACAGTATGCCTCTCATTGCTGGCTGTCAGGGTGTGGACTGGGATCAGTGAGCTCATTTCACACAAGCCTTTGAATTTCCTTTGGGAAGCAACAACCTCTGTTCTTTCTCACCATGGCTAACGTCCACATGAGCGATCATCTCTCTACAGCAACAAACCTCCTGATGGGAATCTTTCAGCACAGCAGCATATAAAACTTGGGAATTTACATGCCCCTACCCAGGAGGCTTCCTGGCATTGTTTATCTCCAAAAATTATCCTTCATAACGCTTAGGCTCTCACTCACTGCTGGCAAACATGCTTGGAGGCTAGATTTAATGTGTTTGCCTGACATGCAGCTTAATTAAAATTGCTAAGCATAATCAAAGCAACAGGATCGTGCGAGAAGAATTACGACAAGCCAAACCCTTTAACATGCTCTGTCTGTTCTTTCTTCCTTGCTATTGTGCTCTCTCCTTCCCAGGCTCTCCCTTCATGCCCCTGATGTCCCAGAACAGATGTCTTACCTGGCCACACTCAGGGCTGTTGTCATTGATATCCAGAACAAAAATTTCCACTTCAGTGGTAGCCTGGAATTTCCCATCAGAGGCCATAACCTTGAGGAGATACTTCTCTGTATCTTCTCTGTCCAGAGGCTTCTTGGATGAAATTGTCCATTTGCCCTCAATTTCATTAACTGTGAACTGTCCCAGTACATCTCCTTCTAGAAGAAGGAAGGAGGCAAGAAAAAAAAGGCATTTACTGAGTGCTGAAAATCAGAAGTAATAAGGAAAGGGAATATAAATGTGTCCACTGTTGTTCTTTTAGGAGACCTGAAGGACTTTGATGATCTTAGAGGTCTTTTCCAACCTGTATGATTCAATGATTCTCTGACTTGCACTGGTGATGCAGAAAGGGCACTGGTGTTGAATCCAGCAGGTGAGGAGCATTTGGTCTGCCTTGCTGCACAGCTGGGAAATACCTGCCTGCTTCAGTTATCCCCTGTCTGCATGTTACACTGGAAGAAGGAAGCAACTCCTGATTGCAAAAAAGTCTCAGTAATGTTCTGCAGATGTGCATATTCATTGCCTCAAAACCACATTGTCTCACCTTCCCAAAGCCTGTCAGTCTTTCTTGGTGCATGTTCCTAAAGGGATCTGAGAGTTTCAAATACCCTGCAGATATTGGTTGGATGTTATTGTTAAGGTGCCACGTATATTTGTACTTCCTCTTAACCTATAGAGGTATTTAATATATAGCTGCACATTCTGGGGCTACATTTTGATTCTGTAAGAGCCAAATGATGAGAGACAGGTAAATCCAGACTAGGCAGGCTTTCTGGTCCACCAGATTCATGCTGCTTCTGCTGCTGTTACACAGATTAGATTTTAAATGGGCTGGATGCTGTTCCTGGAGAATCCTTCTCTTTTGGCAAGGAGCTGGTGTCCTCTGCTGACCCCACACCACCGGGCAGAGGAGGGAGCACCTTAGGCAATGGAAGTCAATGAAGGGAGCTGGCTGTGGGGCTTGTTTGTGTTACACTCTGAAGAGCCTCACACAGCAGGGTACATTAAATTCACTCCCCTTCTGCTTTCATTTGCACTGCAGTGATGAGTTGTGGATCTGGAGGCACAATGAGACTTCTGCTAGCCCTTCTTCTCATGCCAGGAAACACCAGCCCATACCCAGATTTTGTTTCTGTGTGTTTGAAATCAATGTGAACAGGGGGAAGTTGGGCTCTGTGTTCACCTCCTCCTCTCTTTTGCTGCAGTTGCATTTACATGTTTATGGGCATAGTCTGACCTGTGCTTGTTAAGTGCATAGTAGAGAGAGCATAAGGAGCTCATCACTAACACAAGTGTGCACCCTCTCAGGTTTAAAGTAGTTGGAAGTTACTACTACTTTTAAGATGGCAGAAATGTGAATACATAAATGGATTCAATCCTTCTTCCCAAAGGCTTGCAAATACCTAGGCATGCCATAAACCAATTGAAAGTATCAGCATTCCTCCCCTGTTTTGGATGGTTACAATAATAGATAACAGGCTCCAGCATGATCTGGCTAAATGTTTTGACCCTGAAGGGACCTCGTTTGAGTTTGAGCAAACATTTTAATTTGAAGTATCTGCCCAAGGTCTCAGAAAGACTCTTTAGGGTCACAAAATACCATAAAAATCAAGCTTCTACTTGTGCAAATGCACATAAAACATTCCAGTGTAGCTTTTTTGTTATTTTACTGGAGTGGTTAATTTTAGCTGGCACAAGTGATGTTTCAGGGACGCAAGAGTAATTTTTAGTACTCCTTGTTAGCCAAAATCTTTACTAAGATTGACATGACAGTCACAAATAACCTCTAGTGCAGAGTGGCTAACTGCAGCCTTGTTTGTTAAGTCAGACTCAAGTGGCTTCATAGGAAGCATATTTAACACCAGAAAGGTATAAACAACCTATGTGCATGTATATATATATATATATTTTTAGGTAACTATATATATAGTTATTTAAAAATACAGACAGGCAACAGGCATATGTGTGATCTATAAACTGACTGCATTGTCGGCAGGAGAAAAAGCTGGGTCAAAGAACTTAAACACAGGTCACAGTATCTATGTGAGAAAAGTCTTCCCTCCTCCTGTACCACATCTTCTGTCCTTCCAATAGGTATTACAAGTACACTGCCTTAATTATTCCTCTGTTAGGAAAGTGTAAATAAGTATCTCTACAGTACTATGTAATTACTTATATGTATTTTATTTACTTATTTATTCCCAAATAAATAAGTGGTGAGATAGTTATTAACATGGTAACTCCACCCACTGCAATTAGTGACTCAACAGTTTTATATTCCCCAGATTCATTTAACTGAAGAGTCCAGCTCATGACAGAGCTTGCGCCTCACTTCCTGCCCCTGGCAGGACTGTCAGTATAACACTATTTCTGCACTAATATTCTGTAAGCCAAGGCATTAAATCCTCACTTTGAGAGGATTTTTTTTTCACTCTCCTTTTGCTCAGTGAAGATTTAAAGTCAGGCAAAACTCACCAGTTATGTAGCACGTGACGCGCCGGTTCTGCTCAGAGATGTCCGCGTCGATGGTGCTCAGGGTGACCACAACCTGCCCCGGCTCCGCGTTCTCAATCACCGACCCCTTATAGAAATCTGAGGTGAACTGCGGAGCATTATCATTGTCATCAGAGACAGTGACCTCCACCAGGGTTTGGGAAGAGAGCTGGACTTTCCTGCCGTGGTCGGTGGCCACCACATAAAAGCGGTAGATCTCCTGATCTTCACAGTCCAGCTCTTTCAGTGTGGTGATCCACCCACTCTCACCATCAATGGTGAAGAGTCCGCGGAGGTTGCCAGATTCTGCTTCCAGACTGTAGGTCACCTGCCCATCACTTCCCATGTCCTGGTCGATAGCTGTCACTTGAATGACTGTGGTTCCTGAAGGCATGTTCTCCATGACAAAAGCTCTGTAGGGATCTGCCTCAAAGACAGGTCTGTTGTCATTGACGTCCTGTACTTGGATGTTCACAGAGACCAGAGAGACCAGCTCAGTCTCCTGATGTGAGCAGTGAGCCATAACATCAACCTGGTACCATTTGGTGGTCTCATGATCCATGGGTTTTTTTATTTTCAAAGCCCCTGTCTGTTCATCCAATGTGAACACCTCATCCTTGTTACTTTCTGTGGTGGTTCCCTTCACCAGGCTATATATAATGGGCTCCTCTGCAAAAGCTTTGACTGACCCTATTTCTGATCCCTCTGGAAGATCCTCAGATGCAGAGAATGTATAAAGGGGCTCAGAAAACCTTGGCAATGTCACCTCCCTGGGGACAATCTGAAGATTCACTGGGACAAGGGAGTTCCAGTGAGGGGGTCTGCCATCTTCAGCTTTCACCTTGAAGTTGAAGGCTCTGTTTTCTAAACCAATAAGGCTCTCCTTGACCTTAACAACCCCAGTGGCAGCATTAATCTCCACAAGGTCTTCTGCCACATCTTCAACGGAGTCAACAGAGTAAATGACATCTGCATTTGCACCCTCATCGGCATCATAAGCCAGTACTTGGATGACAGGGGAACCTTTGCTTACATTGGACTGGATAGACAGTGTGTACTCAGAGGCTTTGAACAGAGGTGGGTTGTCATTCTCATCTGTAAGGATTATTTTGACAGTGCAGAAGGCCACCTTCCCACCCCCATCTTTGGCCATGACTTTAATGGCAATGACTCTCTCTGTCGAATTTTCCCTGTCCAGTTTTTGCAGTGTAGCAATACAGCCTTTATTGTCTATGGAGAACTTCTCATGGGCAAGCTTATTTATGATGGTATAGTCTATGGTGCCATATGGGCCACCATCAGGGTCAATAGCCAGCAGCTCAATCACTTTGGTACCTATCTCAGCATTTTCTGCCAGTTCTGCCTCATACATGTTCTGCTGAAAAGAAGGGCTGTATTTGTTGGCATTTGTGGTGTTGATATACACAGGCACAGTGCTCTTGAAAACTCCATCTGAAGCAGAAACCCTGAGGTTGTAGGATGGTTCCAAGTCCTTTCTGCAGCGGTTGAACATGGATATTATTCCAGAAGTGCTGTTGATAGCAAAATGCCTATTGTCATTGCCCGAGAGTATCACATACTCCAGTCGGGTGGTGTCTCCACTGTCGGGGTCCAGGGCCTGGACTTTGATCACAATGTGCCCACATGTAGCCATTTCACTGACCTTGGCTTCATACTGAAGCTGGCTGAACTCAGGGGGATTGTCATTGATGTCTGTCACATCTACAATTACCAGGGCATCACTACTAAGTGGAGGCATCCCATGATCAGCTGCTCTTACTTTCACACGGAACTGTTGATTTGTTTCATAGTCAAGTGCTTGAGCTGTTGTTATTTGCCCTGTGCTGGCATCAATATGAAAGAACTTGGCAGCATCTGAACCATCATCCACGATCTGATAGGAGACCACTTTGTTTCTGCCAGAATCCTTATCAGAGGCAAAAATCTGGACAACAGGGGTCTGCGCTGGCAAACTCTCCGAGACAGATGCTGTGTAGATCATCTCAGAAAACACGGGGGGATTGTCATTAATGTCCTCTACCTCCACCTCTACCCTGGCTTCTGAGAAGGATCCTAGTGCTGTGTCTGTGGCTCTAACAGTGAACGCGTGTTTTGTCTCCAGCTCATAGTCCAGCTGGCCTGTGACAGTAAGGACACCAGTTTTGAAGTCGGTGTTGAAGAGCTTCAGGGAGTCTTCTTCCACAATGTTGTAGATGAGGCGCAAGCCTTCGGGGCTGCGAGCCTGTATGTGGAGGATTGATGTGTATGGGGGGATGTTTTCTGGCACCTTCACTCGGTAGTACAAACTTTGGAATAGGGGGTTGGATTTGTTCCTCACACTGATCACAACCTCCTCTTCAGCATGGAGGGGAGGCTCCCCTTTGTCCTTAGCAATGACTCGGAGGTTGTATTTATTTAAAGCTTGATAATCAAGAGGCTTCTTAAGGGAGATGTCTCCTAGGTAAGGGTCAATCTGAAAGTATTTGTAGTCCTCTGCAAATGAATAGGTAACAGCTCCATTATCCCCTATGTCTTTATCTGTTGCTGACACCTGAAAAAGCACGTCCCCTGGCTCTGTGCCATCCTGCACAGAGGTGTAATATGGCGCATTCTCAAACTGTGGTGGGTTGTCATTGACATCCTCTACATAAACCTTGACTGTGGCTTGGGACACTCTTGGTGGTTTCCTGTTATCCTTCACTTCCACAGCTACCTCGTGCATGTCCTGCATTTCACGGTCAAATTTCACACCCGTGGTCTGAAGTACTCCAGAGGCCTGGATCATCTTGAATCTTTCCCTTCCATTCAAAAGTGAATAGGAAAGGGGTTCATTTAGCTGATATCCCTTGACCCCAAGAATCGTTAGAGTCTTCTCATCTGTAGAATTCTCCATCACAGTTGCTGTATACACGTCTTGATCAAATTTCAAGCCAGTACCTTGTGCTTGAGTTAAGTTTAGCTTAACAAGAGCAGTACTCTTATATAAGCCATCACCAGCTCTGACCACAAGCTGACGATAGTTCCTCAGGCCAGTAGCATTAAGAATGGAAATGAGACCTGTGAGAGGATGAATATAGAAAGCATTATCAAGGTTTCCTTCCACAATGCTGTAGGTCACCTCTGAATCTGCATCTTTTGCCTGCACTGACAAAAGCTCCATCCCTGGGTGGGCAGGCAGCAAGACAGGAAGATCATAAGTGTCTTTGAAAAAGACTGGAGGTGAATCATTCACATCTTTAACGTGGATTGTGACCTTGGCAGGCTTGGATGCAAATAAGCTGGGACTTCCACTGTCGTGCACATGTACACTGAAGTGAAAAACTGGAGTGAGCTCATAGTCTATATCAGCACGACTGGTCAGCGTTCCTGTGCTGGGATCTACTGCGAAATATTTCAGTGCCTCTGGTTCCAAAATCTCATAGACCAGCAGAGCATTGGAGTCTTGATCAGCATCTGTTGCATAGGTCACGAGGGGAGCATTGTTCTCATCCAGAACCATGCTTTGTGATGGAGCATTCTCCATGATCCAGCCAACGAAGGAAGGCTTAACGAAGATGGGCGCATTGTCATTCTCGTCTATGACATAGATAAGTACCATTGTGTCCATAAAAGCTCCAGCCATGTTGGTGCCACGGACTTTCAACTGGTAGAAAGACACCTGCTCAAAATCTAAGCTCTTCTGAGTGGAAATAAGGCCTGACTGATAGTTCATGGAGAACACTCCATCTCCATTTCCATCTTTTATTTCATAGCTGACTGGTGACAAGCTTGTGGCTGAAACCTGGATCAGAGGAGAGCCAATACCAGTGGATTCACTGATCTCTGTGATGTATTCAGCCTCTGGAAATTTTGGAGGAGTTCGATCAGAGGGTCTAATGCGAACATGTACTGTAGCAGAGTCTTTCAGCTGAGGGAACCCCTGATCTTCTGCTTTTACAATAAGAGTAAATCGGTCCTGCCTGGATGGGTCCAGTTTCTGGGCAATGGTAATAATTCCAGAATATGGGTCAATGCTAAAGGAGCCTTCCCCATTACCTGCCAAAAGAGAAATTACAAAGTGAAGAACGCAGACACTGTATGGGCTTTGGTTTTCTGAACATCTTTTCCACAGATTCTCCTGATTTCAGACCTAGTTAACATCTGTCTCTTTCACTGCGAGAACAATTAATTTCTAAATAATTTTAATTATAAGAACAATGAACCTATTGAGATCTATGAGCTAACTTTTGAATCAATCAAAATGTAAATTGGAGATAAATACCCTTCTAATTTAAGCATATTTAGTGGTGGCAGAGCATGTGCTTCAAGGTTTTGCCTCGTGTGCAAAACATGGTAACACAGAGAGTACTAGTTCCTTCAAGCCCTGTCATGCTTGTAATTACCAATACTTCAGGAGCAATTAAATTCCTCAGTCCTTGATCTAAATTGCAGTGAGAAAGATGGAGCAAAGGATGGCTTGTCTCCTGCAAAGAATTTACTGGCTAAATAGGCACTGTGGTACAGACGCAAATACTTCAGTTTTAACCCTTAGAGTGAATGATATTTGCCCACTGAACTTGCATGACCCCAAACCACCACCAGCCAATGCTGACAGGGTGCTTACCATTCCTTGAAGATGTATTTCTTGGTAGAAATGGTGGAACTGTTGTGGGAATTGGAGTACTTTTGCCTAACAACTCAATAGGGATCCCTCCCTCAGTTCCCATGGACAAGAGAAGCAGATTTTAAGTTGTCCTAACTCATCCAGGCACATTTTTTTAGATCAGTGACTCAACATTAAGCTGTCTTAAGAAAGGATGCTAAATACTCCATAATGTGGAAATTACCCGCTCACTCTAGATTTTCTCTGAAGAGGAAGAAAATCACATTTAGAACTGTGCAGCCATTTACAGTTCTTTGCAACCTCTAGAGAAAGCTGGTCAAGTGGCCACCAGCTAGGACATGGAAATGTAGGCATGATCAAAGCCTAAACTGCCTTATCGCACAGCTCTCACCTGCCTGAAGGGAGTAGTGGATTTCAGCATTAGCTCCTTGGTCCTGATCGAGGGCTCTGACTTGTAGAACCTCTGTGCCCACCACTGCAGAGTCCAGCACTTCTGCTTCATAATGGATGCTGCTGAACTGTGGAGGGTGGAGGTTGCAGCTCTCCACATGGATGATGACTCGAACAAAGTTCCGCTTGATGGGGACCTCCTGGTCTCGTACCTGAATAACAGAGGGAGAGCAGGTACAGTCACACTCAGGGAGAAGGCAGCCTTGCCTGTACCAGCTTCCAAGCAACTCATCAGGACTCCTGCAGAGGTGGGTGTTTTGCAGTGGTACCAACCCCTAGGGTTGGGAAAGAGCCTGTAAGTTTCAGCACCAAAGTTCAGCCTTGAACTTACTTGAAACCAAACATTAACAATTATTCACTGTGTTTTCATTTATAAGAATTCAGTGGCCCTCCAATGAAGTTAGCAGGTGGTTAGAGGAAAGCAGGGTGTTACCTAGATTTAGCCATACAGTAAAGGTTAACACCCTGCTTTCCTCTTCCTCATTGCTCTAGACAAACACTCCCTCAAAGACTAGAACCAGTTTTAATTTCACCAGTGACCCATATTTCCCAGCCAAGTTGGTGGACTCAACAGGGTTTGGTTAGGACTCACCATCACTGTGAGGGTGTGCTGAGGCATGGGCTGGGAACTGAAACCTTCTGCTGTTGTGAGGACTCCACTGCTTGGATCCAACTGGAAAAGTCTTGTGCTTTTGGGGTCCACGCTGCCATGGATGGTGTAGATGAGCCCCTTTCCTTTGTCCTTGTCTGTTGCACTGACTCGAAGGATTTCTCTCCCTGAGGGGGTATCTTCAGGAATCCTCACCTCATAGTGGCTCTCCAGAAACTGGGGACGGTGCTGGTTGATGTCAATCACGTGGATAAAAGCCTGTGGGAGAGACAGCACAGTGAGAGCAGCAGAGACACGGGAGCAGCCTGACTTATGCAGCCACATAAAACCTCAGCTACCAGTCCATCCTGGACACAGCCATGCTCTGAGTCCTGTAACCATCCCAGCTTTCCAACTCTTGGGGCTTTGCCATCTATGGTGACTGGGAGCCCTTTTGTCCTTGTCCCCTAAGGAACTCCTGCTGTGCCTTCCCTTCATGTTTTCCAGTTTGCTTCCTCTCATTTCTTTTTATATCTCCAATCTGGCAAGCCATTCAGACTGAACGTGCCTGCACTTGGCACACGGGGAAACTGTCACAGCCTGCCATGAAGAGCAGCAGTGGCTCAGCCATGGTGCCAGCTTTGCTGGCTGGTGCCTCCACAGCAACCCCCATTAATCACACACCAGAAAGATGACAGAAGGGGGATGTTTGGTAAAAGAAAGGAGGGCTGGCCTACCTCGAGAGCAGCATGTGTGTGGAGAAGCAAAATTTGTGTTCTCCATTTCTTAGCCAAATCTTCCCCTCTGCAGTCAGCAGCACCCCCCTGTGAATGGCTGCCTCAATGCTGCCTGCAAAGGCACAGACTTCTTCTGTCTGGGCTCCTACCCTGGCGGTCCTGACTCCTTGCTGAGGTGCTCCCTGCATCTTAGGAAGTCCCAACCAAGTGTAATAATTTGCTTCCTGTAGCAAACCTGAGCGTGCCATTGGGGTTTTGCACGAGCAGGTTTCCTGACATCTGCTAGCGGCCTTGAGTGCCAAAATAAACGTAGGGATGAGATGCAAGGTGGCAGAGAATGCACAGCAGGCAAGGTGGGGCGTTGTTTATTTGGAGCAATACTTGAAGATAGTTGAGATAAGTGGCCATCCCTTAGCTTTGAATTTCACAGGAATGACAGTGTTTCTCACTCATCATCCTCCCCCCCCCTCCAAAGTGAATCTCCCACAATAAGCATCACTGACAGCTGACTCACATTCTAGGTCTTCCTGTGCAGTGAGGGCTGGAATTTTGGCTGCTTCTTATGTGTGGAGAGAAGAGTTGGAGGAAGACTGAACCCTGAACACCCCTCCTTAGGGTAGGTAAAAATGGGCAAATCTCATCATTTTAACTGGAGATCGGACACATGGCTGAGAGCAAAGTGCCCCCTTCCACCAGCACTTACTTTATACGTGGCAACACACAGCACCTCTGTAGTTACACCTCTCACTGCTTGGTCATGACCTCACCCCTTGCAGATGTATCTGCGCTGCCTTCACTTTGGCTTTCAATTCCCAGGAACATTCCTTGACATGGGACCATGGACTCAAACCTGATCGAACTGAGTACACATTTCCCTTATCCCTTAACATGTTGTCCCAGATGTGTTGCAGTTCAGCCTGAGCAGCTGAGAGCAAGTTGAGGTCTGAGTGTGTGAACCACCACTCCAGCTTGACTGGCTGTGATCAACAGGAAAGACCCAGACCTCCCTAGACCAGTGGTGTTTCCAAGAACATGAAAATAATCTTAGCTTAGTATTAGGAAAAACCTGGGTCACTGTGTAAAGTAAGATCACAGTGTAAGGGGATTCTTGTGGTGGCATTTGAACCAGAGCTCATCAGACTCAGAAGAAAGGTTTCCTTTGGCATATACACCCTCTTGATGGGGGTGTATACTAAAGAAAAGAAACATTACCTGGGTTCTAATCGTACTGGACCCATCAGTGACTTCTACTGTCAGGTTATAGCTTGACTTCTTCCTTGCATCAAGTGGTCGTGCAATGACCATGCTGCCTGTACTTTTTTCAATGTCAAAATCCATGTCATCATCACCACCTGAGATAGGGGAGAGATGAAAAAGGGAAACAGGAAGGGAGTTACAGTCAGCTTTCAGTCTAAAGCAAGCTGCAGATGTTGGCAGCCTCTGCAGGTGAGGGGATTCCAGGAGCTGCCTGGAGGCCCAAAGGACAAGGACATCCCCTCCAAACATCATACATAGAACACACAAGGTGCTCATGCCCAGTCACAGATTTGTGGATGCCAGGCAATATGCCTTGAATGGGGCTGTGCAGACATTCACTCTTGCTGTACCTCTTTGGCCATGGCTGGAAAGGGGACAGTGCCATAGATGGGGTTTCTCCCAAATCTCCAAATCACAACATGTGATAGATGGACACAGGAGACATGGAGGACAAGGAGAAGCCAGACAAAGAAGTAGTCACAGATGGTGACAAAGGAGTAGAAATGGAAGATGAGTGGAATCAGAAAAATTGAGGAGAGAAGTGAAAAGGATGCACTTAAGCATGCGATGTCCTGGCTAGATTGGCAACAGGCACATTTGAGCATTGATTTATCTGCACAAGGTTTCCAGCTAGGCATCATCACTGGCTTAGCATGGATCAGGGACCTGCAGAGCAGAAGTGTGCTCTTGCTGGCTTCCAATCCAAGGTCACACTGTGGGCATGTCAATGGTGGTCTTCATTGCCACGGTTGGGAGCCCATGAGCTCCCCGAAGAAGCCCAATCCTGGAACAGTTGGGGAGGCAGACGGTGCTTCCAGGGTGAGCAGAGCCTGGTGCCTCCAACCCAGATGGCTGCATAGTGCTGGGAACTGCAGGTCTGAGCAGCTCAGCAGCAGAAGGCTGTCCCTCACCCTACTGCTGTTCAGCCCTGGCATGGCAGCTCCTTTCTCATGCTTCGCTTACTGGTGGCCTGTTAGGCCTCTATTGCACATGAAACTTTGCTGTGCTGCTCTGAGATATGGAGAGGCTGGAGGTTTCCTGCAATTTATCCCAGGTCTTCTTCCCTTCCTGGCTCCTGGTTGCTCTGGATTCTGCTTTATTCTTTTACCAGCTGGTAAAATCTTTGCTGGTTGTTAAATTACATACCTTCCCTTGCTGGAGAAATGCAGTGGTCACTATCCATCTGGACCACTGCTTTCCTGCTGGGAAGGAGACAGAAAGAAGCAGAGACAGAGGAAGAGAGACCCATGGATGTCTTTCCCTGAGAAAAGAGAGAATAGCTCCCTGTGCACAGTTCCCAATGGAAAGAAATAGCCCAGGAAGGGAAAGATGAACAAAGCTGCTGCTTTGTCAGAGCTTTGCAGACCATCAACCCTAGCGACAGAGCCTTTATGGACCGGGAAAGGAGAGATTTTGAATGAGGTGCTGAAGGCTTCTGGGCCTCTCCATCACCCATCCATTTGGCTGCCAGGTACCACAATGGTTTCCTTTCCTGGCAGGAAAAACTAAATCCTGTCCTTTCCCACCAATATAGAAACTACAAGAGCCTTGAGCAGCACTTGCTGTGCTAAGAACTGGTAAGGATGAGGTCAGGCTGTGCTCCAGCACTCAGGAAGGAAGTGATGGGAGAGCATTCAAAGACATACACCATTAATTCTGCAAACCCAAGCAGACACTACTAATGCCAGATAAACTTTTCACTGATATTGTCTGCCCCCTGTAGCACTGTATCTCTTGTTGCTTAATTGTATTTATACACCATTATCCCTGCCCTAACGTGGTGATGGGGAAAACTATTCACTCGCCCAATTAAGGCTTTGTCTGAGGAGGGCAGGCCCTGCAGCCAGTGCCAGGGACAGGCTGTGCAAGGCAGACTGGGGCACCACTTCAAAACACCAAATTACATGAGCACAATTGGCCCTCCTTGGTAGGACCAGTTCTGCTCACATGCTGCCAGGCGAGTCCCCTGGGGTGACAGCCCACATCCCCTCTGCCATTGTGCATCTTACAGGAGGCTCTAGAGCTTCCCATTTCATATCTCAGTGATCCCTGGGGTGTGGTAAGGTGGAAAGGGGAGCCCCACCAGTTAGGGCAGACTAGGTCTTTGAGGAATTCTTTCCTCTCTGTTCCCTGCTCAAGATTCAGCATGGAGGGAGAGATGGGGGCTGCCAGCAACAACCAGCCAGACACTTGGATCCTCGAAGGCAGTTTTAGCAAAACCAACAGTGTCACTTGATTCCCAGGAGGAGCTGTGACTGGCATGCCCCGCCTCTCACGCGACATCAGAGAACATCTCAAACACTGGCAAGTTCCAGAATGTCATTTAAAAAGTGTGTTAAGTAATTGCACTTGGCACTGGAGCCCTTGGACAGGCAGCTTTGTCTATGGCTGTTTAAGCATTTTGGTGCCTGTGAGAAAGCTTTCCCTGTAGCTCACCTACACCTAAAGCAAACACCTTCATTAGCTCAGGCATGCGAGTGCTGACAGCCAAGGGAACTGGGGCAAACTCTCCCAGACACCACTGCCCTGCTGTAATTTCTGTGTCTCACCTGTGATATTAAACCACACTTGGCTGGGGCCCATTTCAATGCTGATCACTCCCACCATGTGGTTTACAGGATCCGTTTCCATCACGGCAAAGTTAAAATGGGGCTCATCAAAAGCCAGTGGCTCCGAGGAAGGGCTGGGCCGGGCGACCCAGCTGATGTGAAGTCTCACGTGGGAGGAAAGTGGTGGGCTCCCGCCGTCTGTCGCCTTGACCTGCCAGGAAAAGGACATGCAGTCAGAGAGAAGGTTGGATTAGCCCATGGAAGCACCACAGCAAGCTTCTTCTCCCACCCACCAAGAGCTTCAGGTCTGAGTGTGCCCAAATCTCACAAAACAGTTCCTGAGTGAGAGGTCTGTGCTCTGGGCTTGTTTCAAGGACCCACAGATCATGGGAGAGCTTTAACCCTATACCCAAGACCTGTGGCCTGATCAGACTGCCAAATAGCGGCATGATGAAACCTGAAGACTGTTCAGGTTTGGGTCCACATCCATATGGGACCATGGATTCATCTCTGAGAGCAGGTTGGACACAATTTTAAATTTATTGACCATTTTTAATAGCTTACTAGCTTCTGCATTTCCCATCACTCCCTCCCAGTTTCTCTTCTTGTAACCCATTTGCCTCATTCAAGCTCTCCTTACTGCTGCATTTCCTCTCTCTCTTTTTTGTTCTTTTCTGTCTTTCCCTCTCCACCCATCTCTCCCCATCAGCTCTCTGTGCTTCCCTCTTCTCTCACCGTGAGTATGTTGTATTCAGAGGCAGGAAAAGCTTTCCTGGAGAAGACCATGCCGGTTGTGGGGTTGATGGTGAATATCCCTTCCTCCTCGTCCTCGATGGTGTAGGTGATCTGGCTGTTCTGGCCCTGGTCACGGTCTGAAGCAATCAGCCTGTAGACTGGCAGTGGTGTCTCTGAGGCCTCTCTCTCGGGGAGCTGCACCATGAAGAGCTTGTGGGGGAAACTGGGAGGACTGTCGTTGGCATCCAGGACTTGTATCACGACCCTGCTGGTGGACTTCAGGGCTGGCTCTCCGTTGTCAGAAACAGCCACCTGTCAGCAAGCAAAGGGTGAGAGAACTCTGTGATATGACCCAGGAAATGAGCAGCCAGCCTTTGTCCTGGTGGGCAATGACTCAGCGAGGGGGTTTGTGTGGATCTGCATTTGTACCCCAGCATTTTCAAAGGCATTGCTCCTCCCTGCAGGGTAAAACCTGGTGGCTGTAGCTGGCACTGTGCAGAGCTTGTCCATGCACAGGGAGATAAGTTTGCAGGGCTCTTGCTTGAAGCTGCTCCGGGCAGTGGGTCAGGTTGGTCATTAGGGATCACAAAGCTGAAACCATTTGTATTGGCATGGCTTGGCAAGTTGTCACCCAGTCTCACTGCCGTGCCTGTGCACGCTCCCAGCATGTTGTATTGAAGAGAAAAATGTGTTATTCTCCATCACTCTGATAGACTGAAACACCTTCAGGTTCTTCTGATGGGAATACACATAGCTTGGAGCAGACGAGGATGGGGGCCAGTAACCAAAGCTACACAGCAATGTCTGACACAATGAGATAAATGAGGGTGGATTTCTCTGGCTTGCTCTTTCCCCCATAACCTGTTATCCATCCTGCTACATGACAATTCCAGTCCTCTTCCTGCATTCCCACAGCTTCCAGAATAGCACTTTTGCTCCAGTCTTCAGTGAGAAAATAATAAACCCTGGAGTACTGCTGCAGCTGCCTCTTAGGGCAGCACACACTATTTAATTAAGTTTCCCAGCAGTTGGGAGCTGATGGGATGAGATTCTTTCTCTGTGCTCCAACTTGCAAGAAAAGCTCTTTGAGGACTTAATACACTTGTACATAAATAAAGCTAATTACAATCATCATTACCCACCTCTAGGATATGTTCAGCCTTGTATTCTCGATCCAGCTGCCGTGCAGTTGTAGAAATCAGACCTGCCAAGAAAGAAAAACCCTTTGAGCTCCAAGACTCAGCATGCAAAGAAAAGCCAGGGCTGATGAGATCCGAGTGCCCAGAATCAGCCTGCCCACCTGTCGTGTTTCAGGTTCCCTTTGTGATCAGAGGAGAAGGATTGACATCCCCAGAGGTTAAGCTATCCCCCTGCAGCGTGAATCCCTTTGCGGAGGTGTTGCTCTTGCTCTCTGATCACAGAGAACACGGAGGAGGGGGAACACCTACCAGATGCCTGCATCAGTTGAGGGTTGGCAAGGCAATAGGTGAGAAAGGCTGCAGGACCATGAAAACAAAACTTTTCTTATGCCTCTAAGTAAGAAACATTGTGCATGTGCTGGCACAAGTCTGGCCTCTTAACAAGTCTCAACTCCTACTTTCCCTGTGCTGAACCTGGCTCTTTGTAATTTACAGTGTTTTGACAAAAGTTTGTCTTCTGCCTTGGGAAATACCCTCTAATTCCACTGCTAGAACAAATGTGTTCAGGCTAAAAATAAGGTACATAGTCGATAATAATGTTCATGTATTATCTAAGCCTTGCTGAGAGACAGGATGAATCCTCTAAGAATAGCAATATTTGAGGGATTTCTGAAAAATACAGAACAGTTTAACCACAGGAAATAGAATGGATGAAGGAGAGAGAAACTGTGGCTATAATAAACTAGAGTTGAGACAAAATCATCATAATTGACTGTTTTTGGCCTGTCAGTGACTGAGCTGAATAAATGCAAGTGTGGAAAGGATGGAGTTGTGGCTCCTGTTTCCATGCCTGGTTTGATAAGGGTCCTTATTGAGCACCCTGACTCTTTACCTTTTGGGGAAAGCAGCTCTAGACCACTTTCACAACTGCTTTACCAATGATGGAAGTTGTATATGTAATGTATGACTTTCTGACAGTCATCAAGTCTGATACCTGTGAGCATTTCTGTCCATTCTAAGCATCTCCTGTTCCCAGCAGGCTCTCATCACAAAGGGAGGTTCTTCCTCACACAAATGAAAGGCAGGGTGAATATCTGTGGCCACTGCAGGCAGTGACACAGGCTCTTGCTACCCTGGGAAATGCTTTGCACGGGAGTGCGGTGGTGTGAGCATGTGCACCTGTGTGTCCTGAAAGGCTTGTTAATCCAAGTCACGTGAACCCATCTCAACTCTCATTTCTGGTTCAAAGACAGAGAGTTTTAATTCAAAGTATCATTTTCAGTTGTACCATACCTTACTGAATGTCTGTTTGAGCACAATAGCTAGGAGAAGATTTCAAATAGCTGCAGGAAACACCAGGCAGCTGAAGGAGGGAGCAAGGAGCAGATGCTTGGAACAAGATTATTGTTCACTGTTTCCACTTGTTCACGTTTGGCACCAGCCACTGCACTAAACATTTATTTGATGCCTTTACAATCATAAATCAACACTCCTTAATGTGTTATGACAAGACAGTTTGAAAAACTCTGTTTGCTTGCATGTCATAGGGTTTTTTTCTTCTCCCTAATCAACCTTTTCACATCTCAGCAGGTGAAGAGTACTCAATAGTGGTCTGAGAGCCCACTGTCTGAGGAGCTTTTGAACCTCTCCCAGGTTTGTGAGAGTCTGTAGGGCTCCATTAGCAGCAAAACTCATGGAAATGGGGGCCTGAAGAAGGAATTGCAGCAGCAGTTCACTGGGATCTCTGACACTCCTGTCCTCGCTGCCAATAGGTTGGCTGGGATGGGGGAGCAAAGCCTAAAACTTCAGCTACCTCAGGGGATGCTTCATGATTTTGGCTTAACAACCACGTAAGACAGGCAGATTTGACAATGGAGTCGTGCGACACCTGTGTGCACACAGGGAATGCTTCTAGTCTATCGGATTGCAAAATCCAGTAGCAGCAGATTGACACCTTGTTTGCACTGGATTACTGCGTGCCAGGTGGTGGAGGGGAGCTCTGAAGTGACTATTTGGATTTGCCTGGCCACACCTTGAAATTCTTTCATGACCTAATGAAAAAATGGAAATAAAACAGGACCCTAACAGAGCTTTCTAGAGCTGAAGAAGGAGGACTGTAGTGAAAGCAGATGAACTGGAATTTAATGACTCTCTTGAATGCCCATTCCACTGAAGATTCTCAAATCTCATGGGAGTAAGAGCTGACTCTGTTCTCTATCACATACTTGTATCATATCCAAGCTGGAAGTCTCACCAGATGGAATTTTTCAGTTTAGTTCCACATCTGCTGAGCCACAAGTCAAAGGGTTGGCTTCTCCTCCTGACCTCAGGCAAACTCCCTCTGCCCCTTACCCTGTGCCCAGCCGTGGCTCCTGCTCTCCCGCTCTGGAGCCAGTCACCACTGTGCCCTGGGATCAGAAAGCTCTCGTGGTTAACAGTTCATCACTTAATTCCCATTCAGAGCCGTGGTGCTGTGCAATGCCAAGATGCACAAACTGCCAGCAGTGTTCACATGGCCACTGAGACAGAGGTTGGACATGGTTCTTGAGAGGGCCCCGCTGGAATGAACGCTTACTTTTATTTGTTGCTACTTGGTTATACATCCTGTGAGGCCAGAGGGCTACAGTGGAAGTGGAAACTGTCATTAAAGGGAAAGAGCCATCAGCTTTTGTGGCCTGGGGACACGGTTCCTGGGTTCTTTCTGCTGTCCCCTACAAGGACCTGGGAAGTGAATGAAGGAAGTTTTAACGAGTGTTTTACATGCACATGTGCACGTGTGTGAGTTATCAGTACTCTGCCCTGCTAGAAAAACCCAGCCAGTCTGTCCCAAGGGACTTGTGATGCAATGGGTGTCCTATACTTGTGTTCTTGCATGAGGTCCTCAAGGTTTCTGCTGAGTCCTACAGAGATTGAACAAAACTGTCAAAGGTCTAAATTGAACTTGGCCAGTTGCCCAAGCTCTGCATCCATATAAAGGACCAGAAACAGTCCCTTCTGTAGCCTGCATACAGGCAGGCACAAGCTCTGCTCCAGCAGCCTGTCTACACACAGCAATGGGAAAGGATTGTCTGCAGTTCTCCTGCTTGCTGCCTGGAAAGGGGAGAGAGGAAAGCTCGTCATGTTGGAACAGGAGTAGCAAAATTACCAGTGCATTGTTGTCAGGGAACAAAAAATAATAATAACTTCTCCTGGCAAGAGCAGGGCTCGGGTGGAGGTTGCTGGCCCCCTGCCCTTGCTGCAGGGGGGAGAATCTAAGATAGTTAAAATAGCCAGGATCAGGTTTGCAGGCATTGGGGCTTTCACAAAAGCCTAAGAAGGGAAGAGGTTGTTCTGAAATCGTCTTTCCCTTGTTCCACTCTTGCTTCCATTTCACCTTCTTTTCTTCTCCTACCACCTCCCCTCTTGTTCTGACCTGCTGTGCACTGCTCCATGCTCAGCTGGAGACTGTGGTATGTTGATCAGGGGAGCAGCAGTGCAACCAACCCTCAGACCTAATGAGCAGGACGTCCTCCTATGCAGAGAAATGCAGGGAACCACAAACATCCCAGGGAAGCCCGTGGACACCGACACAGCAGTGGAAACACTAGAAGAACAAGCACTAGATAAGGGCTGGAGACAAACAGTTCAAGGTAAAAGGATTCTCCAAACAGCCTTTCAGCAGCATGAATGGCTTCATCCTGACTCTTCCTGCCACAGCCTTCCAGTTGTTCCTTGTCCTGTCCGGACTAGAAACCTTTTCACATCAAGCACTGCAAACCCTGCACAAAACAAGCTGAAAATCTTTCCAGCAAAAGAATAGCCCAAACCCTACTATCTGCCCATCTCTCTGTGTACTATCTATCTCTGTCTCCCACAAACACTGCTCCACACCAGCTGCCAGGCTGGGCTGGAGAGATTCCATTGCCGATGGCAGAAAGCTTTCATCTCAGTGCACAGTTTTGTTCCCTCTTCTCCTTAGCCTTTCATTTATTTTCCCTCTTTTTCTCCACCCTCTTCAGGGAACTGAGAGCTGGAAGAGCTGAGAGCCCTTCTGTGGTAGTTTGGGGATGCTGGAGGAGCTGAGCCCTGCTGAGGGACAGTTACCATGGCCATTCCTGCCTCCCTGCAAAGCTTCGGGAGGAGAAGTGGAGGGTGTGGCATTGTGCCCTGAATAATTATCCAGGGCTATTCTGCAGGGGTTTTCTTGGTGTAGACATGCCTGTTGTAGGAGTACACCAGGACCTTAATTCCTGTTAGCACACAGGATGAGAACAAACCTCCTCCTTCTCTCTGCCAGAGGGCTCCTAGCAGGAGTGCCCTTCCCAGGAGAGATCCTGACTGACCTCTGGCCCTCTTCTGCTCTGTCTTATTCAGTGTCAATTGATGACAATGTGGGACAGGAGGAGAGGTCTCAATCACAGTCTTCTGCTCATGGTAGAGGGCTGGAACTAAGTAACCTTTATGTCCTTTCCAACCCAAACCATTCTGTGATTCTATGTTGGAGCCTCCCTTCCGACCTGGATGCTGGAAAAACTCCTGACACACACAGGTTATCCTACTTTTTACCCAGATTGTGTGATTAAGAATACAAGACTCTGCTGTTTCCTCTTGAAACTCAAAAAAAAAGGTGACAGAAATTCAGGATCATCACAGACAAGCAGCTCTGCCTACTCAAACTCTTTTGCTGTCATAGTATTTGGGATTTATCACTGAATTAGTACTGGCAATCTGGATCATTTCAAGAATTGCAATGATTCTGGATCTTTTTGTGATCATTTCCCCTGGGTAATGAAATCAAATTTATTGCATTTGAAAACCAAAGAACATGTCCTAACTAAAAGTCCACAATAAACATCAGTGGTCTAGAAGCACTGTAGTGTCAGGTGTTGCCTCTTCAAATGTAACTAATTTGAGTTCCACTGCACTGGGATAACCCTGTACTGACATGGATGGTCAAGCACTGAAAGATGAGCAGTTCATCTTCCACTCCTGCACTACCTGGCTAAGACCAAAACTTATAGTTTTATTCTACTTGATGGAACAAGTGGCCTGCCCTTGTTTGCAGAATGAAAATACCAGGGTTTCCTATAATCTGCCTACAACCTTGAAAATTCAATAGGCTTTGATATTCTTTCTGGCAGTAGTAGGAGATGACTTCTCCTGGATTACTGTAAGCATGAGGATATAAACCACTCAGTTTATGTGAATATTCACAGGTGATTATTTATTCTTTTGAGTGACATGCAAGTAAAACAATGGATAACTGAGTCCTCATCAGGCTTGGAAGTAGGTTCTGAAACAACATCCAAGCTCAGGGCTTAAAGAGACCTCCAGCAACAGTCCAAGAGACAAGATCAGCCCATGGGTTTCTTACAGAACTGACAAACTTATCCCTCTTCTCATGCAAATCACCTGAGTCTAGAGAGAGATGAAGAAGAGATAACTCATACCTGAGAGAGCTTTTTTTTGTCTAAGATGGGAATTAAAGGGTTGGCTTAGAGGTGAAGTGTCTCATTAGGAAACATTTGGATTTTGCCAGTGTCACTTATTTTGCCATGGAGTGTGACAGCCTTGGAGCATGACTTTGCAGGGCTGCACTCACACTGGGGTGGAAGCTTTGCCTGCAGCACAGAGAAGGCTGAATTTCCTGCAGGGTACATGGACACAAGCTGGAGTTCAGCTGCTGAGGGGAGCCAGGTTGGTGTCCTGATAGCTATTCGGGCCTCACATACCATCAAAAAGGCAGTGGTCTTATAAAACAGGGTTCTGAAGGCACCCCTCCATGGAACCCTGTATTGTGCAAGCTGTTTGGATTATGTGAGAAAGTTGGATGCAGAATGATGCCCTTATCTGGGCTAAAAAGCTTCTGACAGTAGAGACAGCTACAGCTGGGGGTAGCAGTGCTCCCAGTCAGCTGACAACTCCAGGTGTATCTATATGGTGCCAACTGAAGACACCCTATGAATTTCTTTCAACAAAAGGATTTCAGTGCTTCAGAATAACAATTTCTTTCTTCCACACCCCTCCTAGCCAGCTGTAGAGACCTGCCAGAGAGCCATTACACCACTGCTAACACATAACTGAGAGCCACTCTAGCCTTAGTCAATACATCCATCTCCTTTCTCATCTGAGAGCAGGCTTCTATCCCACTGCAGTAGGTGAACTGCTTTTATCATGTGCAGGAGATCAAAGTCATGCAATTAATCCTCTCCCATACTCAGGCTCCATGCCTTCCCTTCCCTCTTCTCCCAGGAGCTGATGGCATGAAAGGCTGAGCACAACTTTCCTTGCCAGACTGGCCCAATGTCAGCTCTGCTGGGATAGTTTGAGGAAGCTGTTTACACAAAACATCAGCGGGTTTTTGATGGCTCTGAAAGATCTGGTAAATAATCCCCAGATGAAAGATACGGCCTAGGAAGATGGCAGGAGAGGCTTACTACACTTACTACATTAATAGTTCTGGAGAATGGGTGGAGCCTTTAAGTGCAGTGGGATTCATTTTTGGTAATCCTGCCTCGGTCTGTCTCGGGAACAGATAGTCACATGCAGAAGGGTGTTTCCTGGCTCAGACAGTGCAACAGGGCAGTTGTTTATAAGGGGGAAGATTAAAAGCAACTGCTTGGTTCTGTTTAGGGCTTTGAAAGTAGGACATTTGTGTCATTCTAAGAGCCATTTGGATGCAAATAGTGGCCCTCAGGTGGAGAGTTTCAATCCTCAGACTCCCCACACAGGGTATTTGGAAACTGGGACTTTTGCTGCAGGAGGAAGGTGTGACAAAGGCAGCTGTGTGGGCTGTTTATATTGAATATGTAACATCCTCTGGGCACTTGAAAGCCTCAAAAGCATATGCTGAGTTTGGTCAGTCTTACCTGTAACGAGGTTAATGGTGAAAAGTCCTTGAGGATTTCCAGTTAGGATGTGAAAGGTCAGTTTTCCCTCTGAGCTGGAGTCTGGATCAAAGGCATCAAGCTGAAGGACTGATGTGTTTGGTGGAGAATTCTCCATCACAGAGGCATAGAAGACAGGTCTGGACATCTGAGGGGGGTTGTCATTGGTATCAGTGACTTCAATATAAATTTCAGTCACAGAAGAGAGGGGAACTGTTCCCAGGTCAAGAGCGAGCACTGTCAGCCAGTAGTGAGATGTTCCTTCTCGGTCGAGTGATCCTACGGTCCGTATGGTGCCTAGGAGAATGACAGCGTTGGTGAGGGATTTAAGGAACTCAGACCACTCATGCCACCCTAATGCCAGAGCAGTCTGAGTCCCTAGTCTGCTTCCTGGTACAAACTCTGCTGCAGGTACAAACTCTGGCACCAACCTTGTATGCCTGTGAGAGTGTGTGGAAGGTGAGGGTTTGCTTCTGCTGAGGGTAATTTTTGTTATACAAGTGAAAGGGAAGACTTCAGCATTTTGGAAGAGGACAGACACTGATTTTTCATTATTTTAAGGAGAAAAACCCCACTTGCTCCTACCCAGGTACAAGGATACTCTATTCCTGAACAAGCAAGAAAGGCTTGAATGGGTGGAACTGCATAAACAGAACATAGAAATGTCCTATTGGGTCAAAAAGTCAGGCCAAGCACAGCATGTAGTTTAAGCCTTTAAATGACACTATTAAAAACCCCTATTAAATGAAGATGCCATTACCTGTGTCCTTTTCAATGTGGAAGACAGACAGGCCAGTGCCTTCTCGGAGGAAATACTGAACCTCTCCATCTTTCCCCTTGTCAATATCCTTTGCTGTGACCATCATCACCGACGTGCCTTTAGGGCTGTTCTCCTGCACACAGCCTTTGAAGACAAAGGAGGCAAAGCGTGGTGGGTGCAAGTTCTCGTTGACATCAATGATGTTCACTTCCAGGTGGCAGAGGGAAGAGCGAGAGAAGGGCTTCCCACCATCACTGACCTGCACGGTTAGATTGTAAGAGTCCACCTTCTCATAGTCCAGCTCCTTCTCCAAGCGGAGTGCCCCGGTCAGCTTATCCACATGAAACATCATGTCCTCGTCATTAATGAGGCTGTACCTCACCTCACCCCCAGAACCAGCATCTGGGTCAAAAGCATCCAGAAACAGGAGAATGGTGCCCACGGGCAGGTCCTCGGGGACCATCACACTGTTGAGGGCTGGGAGGCACTGTGGAGTGTTGTCATTTACATCCTCCAGAGTCACAACCAAGTCTGTAATGGAGAACAGCTGGTAGCCTGTTTTGGGCTGGTCCCTTGCTTCTATTTTCAACACATAGCAAGGCCACAATTCTCTATCCAGGGCACCTGTAACCATCACTTCTCCAGTGACACTGTTAATGGAAAACTTGTCAGTGGGCGTTAGGAGAGAATATTTTATTCTCCCATTGTCATCTGTATCAGCATCTTCTGCTTTCAGTTGAGCTATTGTTGTCCCTGTTGCTACATGTTCTGGTATTGCCACCCAGTAGGCACCTTGTGGGAATTTAGGAGTGTTATCATTAGTATCCAACACATTCACAGCCAAGAGTTTCCAAGATGATTTTTGTGGTGTGCCAAGGTCGTACACAGTAATGTTAAGAATGTAGAAGCTGGTTAGCTCATGGTCTAGAGGAGAAAGGACTTTAAGGAGACCCAGTTCCAGGTCAATGGTAAAGCAACTGTCATCATTTCCATCTGAGATCACATAGACCAGTTTTCCATTAAAACCAGTGTCAGGATCAATAGCTGAAAGGTCAGCAATAGTTGAGTTGATAGGAACAGTCTCTATGATATCAATAGATCGCGGAAAGCTCTCATCAAACTTCGGAGCATTATGGTTTATAAGGTGCAAGTTCAGAGATGTTTCATCATCCTGCCCATGGCCTTGAGACTGAGACTCAATGGAATGTATGATAGTTTCTGTCAGTTGTTTCAAGACTCCTGTCTCCTCACACTGCATTTTGACAGGGAGGCCTTGGCTGACCACAGTGATGTTTACAGATGTTGGCAAAGCATAGTTCTCTCCATCTGTTGCAGTTATTTTCAAAGAGTAGAAAAGTGGCTGTTCAGAAGGAAGATCTCGCAGAGATATTCTAAGGGATATTACTCCAGAGATGGGATTCAGTTCAAAATGCTGTAACTCATTGCCAGACTTGATTTCATATTTAATATGCTGCAGCTCATCACTGTCAATTGCAGAGACTGTGGCCACAGGGCTCCCAACAGGAAAGTCCCGTGGGATGGTGCCACTGCAGCTTGCCTTCTCAAACACAGGGGCATTGTCGTTGACATTGCTCAGCATGAGGGACACGTACACCTCTGTCTCATGGCGGAAGGGTGAGCCCCAATCTGACGCCCACACTCGCAGGTGGTACCACCTCTGCATCAACTCATAGTCCATTGACTTGGAGGTGGAAATGATGCCAGAATAGGGGTCAATGACAAAGGGAACTGACTTCTGGTTGGCTATGCTGTAGGTGACAAAGCCATTGTCTCCTTCATCTTCGTCTGTAGCCCTTACTGTTAAGACACTGGTACCAGGAGGAACATTTTCATCAAAGGCCCCGCGGTATGAAGACTGAGTAAAACTTGGAGCATGATTATTGCAGTCAGTGATGTCAATGACAACAGTTGTGGGTGTGTGGCTGTTAATGGTTGTAACTTCAAGTTCAAAATGAGACTGCTCATGGAAGTCCATTGCTCTGACTGTAGTTATCAGTCCAGTGTGAGGATTGATTTTAAAGCTTGTGCTGTCAGAAGTGGGTCTCAAAATATATTTAAGATTTGGGAAGAGTGGTGTGATCTTCACCATAACAACTTGACTTCCAGCTGGGGAAAATTCACTCAGCTGGACCTGGTACACTTCCTTCTCAAACCTGGCAGAAACATACTTGGAGGGAGGAATGTGGACAACCCTAACAGGGGAGAACAGTGGCGGTTTGCTCTTGTCCTTGGCTTGCAGACTGAGGTTGAAACCAAATGGGTAAAGTAGCCAGTTGATCTCTTTGTTTGACACAATGATGAACTCATTGCCTCCAAAGTAGGATTTGATGGCTTTGAAATGTCTTCCCGGATCTCCATCCACAAAGTCAACTGAATCAACCCCTGCTTCTGAGTCACCACTTTCTACAGACAGAGTTGCATAGATAAAGTCTTCATCTGAGTCAGGTGATGTCACCTTCACCGAGGATATAGAGGGGGGTTTCTTGGCAGATGGCTCCACTTGGATCGTGAGACTAGCCAAGTTCCCAAAGCCATTCCCCTCCATGATCTTTCTCATTCTGTCCACAGCCAAAACCTGCAAGTGATGCCTGCCTCGATGGGTGCTGTTCAGCCTGCCTGTGACCATGACTGCCCCCGTGGTGGGGTGGACGGTGAAGAGGTTGGATTTGGTGTTCAGGGAGTAGTAGAACTCAGCATTCTGGCCAGCGTCAGCATCAGTGGCACTGAGCGTGCTGACCACTGTTTTCAGAGGAGTGTCTTCTCTGATGGACACTTTGTAGGAGGGAGGTGAAAAGAGAGGTTTCAAGTCATTTCTGTCCAGAATGTGGATCAAGACTTTAGCCCAGGCTTCATAGGCAAAGGTGCTCTCTGTGGCCTTGATTATTAGCATATAACTGTCTTTGACCTCACGGTTTAAAAGTGCTGTGTTGCTGCTCCTGGTTCTTATTCTTAAGAAGCAGAAATCCCCAATCACGTGCTCCTCTGTTTTAAATAGACCAGTGTTGTCTCCAGAGGCTATTCTGTATCTGATGTCCCACTCAGGGTCTCTCTTGTAAATACCCATTTTGACATAGCTCTCCACGTAGGTCTTGGGGGCTGAATTCTCATAGATGGTGGCATTGTAGAAGAAGTGAGTGAAGTGCAGAGGGGAAGTGCTGCCCTTCTCACAGCTTGCCTTGTGGACCACACAGTGCATCAGGAAAACAGCAAAACTCAGGAAGTGCCTCCTGATAGTGACTTCCATGGTGTGGTGTCTCCTTGAGTCCTGCACGTGTCAAAGGAAGAACATTGGTAATTTTCATTACTGCCAGTGTGTTAGAGGAAAAGCCTCCATGGGCTCAGCTTCACCCCCCTGCTCTCTCTACCCTGACTTTTGTTAATGTGGTTGTTACCTCAGCTGTTCTCCCCTCTGTCCCAGTGAGAACCTGTCCCACATCCCCATGCTGGCTCAGATGCATTCACTTTCTCTGCTTTAGTTTTTGCCCTGGTAGAGAGGAAATGGTGAAAAGCCATGCAAGATTCTCTAATGAGGCTGACTTCCTATTCTGCAAGCAATCTCACCCTCCCTTCATTCTGTCTTCTCCCTACTTAAACACCATATTTAAGTCTCCACCCCCAAACCAAACTCACTCTTGTTTTGTTTCTCCATCTTAATTTCTCCCTCCACACAAGTTCTTGTAAAGCCTTTTCAAGAGTCAATATACAAACTGATTTGATTTGTCTCCTTGTGGCTTGTCTTCCCTTTTCTCTCCCTGTGCTACAGGACCTGTTGTCCTTTCCCAGCAGCGATGCCCTGCTCTACTGTACAAATTCCTTCTGAATGGGCAGCTCCACAATGTGGCCTCTTCAACAGCTTTACCTCACTTTCTAGTCGTGTCTCAGCTAGCACAAAGTTCTTCTAATTTACAGGTCTGACCCTGTTGCCTTCTCTGTGTTGACTGGAAGTTCTAGCAAGACAGTTTGATCATGTCACCCTCAGCCACTGAGTAATCTCCCTGGGGTTCCTCCCTTCTCATGGCAAAGCCCCAGGGTCAGGATTCCTGTGGAGGATCTGCCATCCATGACCACCCACCATCAACTTCCTTCTCCAACAACTCTGGAGCATCTGTGGCTCCATGATTTATCTCTGTGAATGAGGAGTATCAAAGAAGGAACCAAGGAGCACATATGAGATTAACATGGATGTAACTTTATTAGTGAGCTTTGCGGAGCTTGTTAAAGGATCAAGGCCTGTTCTTTTCAAAAGCTAAGTGCCTGCTGCTGTGTGTGCACTTAGGGGTTGAAACCAGGGATAAGCTAAATATAGGTGCATATATTTCCCCTAGATATCCCTAGGAGATCTTTATCTAGAACTGTTTCTTCCTGTTTTAAATTTAAATTATATATCAAGTACCTGCCAGTCATTTGGCACATTCCTAATTTAAACAGGGAAGACTTGTTTTTCCAGACACTTTTACAAGACTCATCTCTTTAGGAGCCAGAACTAGTTCAATTTATAAGTCAAGTCGAATGTTAGGAACAAATTGTCAGAGTCCAACTAACAATATGTGTCATATTCTCTCACTGAGATATCTAATTACCGATAAATACCAAGCTGTACATTTCATGCTTCCTTCAAGTACTTTCCTCCTTGGTAAACAGATGCCAACCATCCAGAAATCTCCCTGCTGTGCTCATTCCTTTTTGAAACAAATGGTCTGAAGCTGAAGTGAACCTACCAGAACTTGTAGAGAAATCAGCACAACTCAGTTTTGACAAAATTCGGACTAATTTTTTTTGTGTCATTTCCCTTCTAGGAAATACAACATTGTCCCAAACACACAGCAAATGAAAGAAAATCTTGAAGGCCAGGGATAGGTGCCCCAGCAGGGCATGTGCTTCCTTCTGAGAAGTTGAAAACCATGTTCTTAAAAGCTCTGCTTGCTGCTTGTTACTTAACAGCGCTTCAGAACTCTGCAGCGTGTAGGGACTTGCCTAGAGCTGCTCCCTTCCAACATTTTCAACTGCTGAACTTGGAAAGAAGATGTAGGAATGCCGCGTGCGCGCGTGTCTGCGAGGACTGTGGAGCAGGATAAGTCACATACAATTCAGCGTGGAGTAAGACAGCAGAATAAACCAGCAACAAAACCAGTGATATTCCATGAACAACAGACTTAATGAAGCTGATTGCTTTGTATCTGGGCTAATTGACTTTTTAATTGAATTGTACTGAAACGGCAATGCGAACTCATCTCTTATAAGACATCAGAGAACCCACAAAGCACAGACGTTATGAACTCCATAACCACAAGAAAAGCTGGAGCTAGAGCACATGCCTTCTTGGGCACCAGCAATTCAATATGGGAGGATAACCTTGAGCAAGGAGTGGGTTTTCTGGCATTGAACAAGATGCAAACTTTCTTCTGCTTCTCTCCTGGAATGTACTTAAACACACTCTTGCCTTGTATTTCCTAACATCTAAGAAGGGCTTCACTTACATTGCTGTTTTTCCCTCTGTGGGGTATTAGCAGGGTTTTACTCCTCTGTCCAGATAATTATTTTGCAAAACCTGTTGTGACCTCATATTTCTGAGAGCTTTGCTCTCAATTACAAGCTGGGCTGAAAGCAGTCAATGGCTCCAGCAGTTATTATGAGGGATGGAGACTGACTACACATCTGGGGCATGAGGCAGAAGCCTCATTTCCTCTGGAAATGATCTGAAACTTTGAAAGGCACAGTCAAAACTTAGTGAGAATTGTCTGGGAGGCATCACTATAAGCTTTTGAAGTCTAAGAGTTTCAATTTGTGCCAGGACCATGCTCAAAGCCTGAACAATAGCACAGAGAGCCTGTCATGTCCCAACAGCAACTGCATGAGCTCTGAGATGTGCTATTTCACCACCATTATTAGTCCATGTACATCTGCTTGGACACTTTTCTATACCAATCAATATTGCTGGGAAATCCTATCACTGTTTGAGCAGCTCCACACAAGCCCATGTTTGTCATCTGTTAGTTTATCCTTTGGCAAAAGAATGAGATAGAGATGGTTGGAGTCACCAGAGTCTTTCAAGAGCTGACCTGTTCCAGTTGAGTGTCCTGGGGCTCCCTGGAGAGCTCACAACCTCCCACCCTGGGCCTGAAAATCAACCCCTACTACTTCTAACCAGGACTTCCTTCTTTAGCAGTCTACACTGGGAAGCAGCCATGCACTGGAGGCCTTGTCTCAAAGGGTGTGGTGAAGCTCAACAGAAAAAGCTCAGTTCTCTGAACAGAGGGGAGATCTGGTTAACTGCTGCTTTGGCTCAGCTCCAGGGAAAGCCCCACTGGGACTGACACCAGAAAGTGACAGAAAGGGACTAGCAGAAAGAAGGTGGGTTTCTGTGACTTTTGCTCTGTGGGTGGGAAAGCTGAACACAATGCAAAATATAGCATCAAATCAATTTAGAGAACTTAAAATCACAGCTGTAGATGGTTAACAAAAAGGAACAGTGCATTCTTCTTGTTTTTCAGAGCTGTGCTACCCCCATCCTTGTGCTGACAATAACAAGCGATCCACGGGACCCACGGTAAGGGCCATACCCACACCAGGGCTGCCAGGTCGGCTACAAGAATTTAATACTTAGACACTCTAACCTGCCTCTGGTGTCTCATCTCACAGCAACAATTATTTCCAATCCTGAGAGAGATCCAATTCTCTCTTTCATGGCTCCCCTGATGCCCTCCTGGAGTTGGTTGCACATAGGGAGGCAGATGTGTTGGAGAAAGATCATCGGTGGGATGGAGTGTGGAAGGCAAGGCACACTCCCAACTGAGGGAAATACCAGGGCATCATTATGTGGTGATTCAACCTCCTTTCCTAATCACCAGACGAGGATCAGAGAGCCTCGAGGGGCTTCGCCCTCAGCTCTGTAGATGCAAACTCCCCACAAAGCGAGTAAACAGTCCGTGTATCTCTAATCAGAGCTTAAGCGCGCGTCTAAATTTAACATCCAAATTGTGATCCTCTGTCAAAGACATGCCCAAATCTGTTGGTTTGAAATGAAGGCACAAACACAGTGCCGAGATTCAAAGTGTGTGCGTGGGGAGGCCGTGGAGATGGATAATTTGGGGGATTGGTGCAGGACAAGGCTATTCGGACCAGCTGGGGCATAGCCAGGGGGGTCCTCTGGGGGGTCCCTTCCAGGGGTCTCCTGAAATGTGTGGGCTGCTGTGCTTGTTGGCCATATTGCAGAAAAGTGCTGCAGCCTGCCAGGAAGCAGGTGTGGCCCCAGCCCCACCTTTTGATTCCCTTCAAGAGAAGCATTTAAAAGCAATAAAAACCCCAAACACAAAACAAAGCAAGTACTGAGTGCACCAAAAGCAGACTCCCCTCACGAGCTGTGGTGAGGGTTTGGCCCAAAGTTTTGAGAGCAGAAGATTAAAGAAAAATCATTATTTTCATTGGAAAATAAGGACAACTGTTCCTTATTGCTCTTTAGCTAGCATTTATCCCAAGTTCTCGTTCTTCCTCTTCCTCCCTCTCTTGCTTCCTTCTCCCATCACCCTCCGTTTTCTCTCCTTTTTTTTCTTCACTACAAGAGTCTTTTCCCCATGACAGGGACCAACCAAAACCACCCTCAAATGCATCAACTTCTTTGTCAGAGGCTACAAGAACCTGGAGCTCAAGGAAAGGAGTTTGGTTGTTCAAGGGATCTCTGATGGGGCAGTTTAATGGTCAGTCTGAATTTCAACGCTCATCAAGGAACAGAGAGACAGCAAAGGGAGTAAATCCTGTAAGATGCTGGGTACAAGGCTTTAGGAAAGTGAATAAGAGATGAGACACTGTCTTCTCCTGGTGTGGGTGGTAGCTGAGCAGAAGGGCTTCAGCTACAGTTGGGGCAATACCCTTACAGCTCTCTGCCAAATTGGATCAACCAGAAAGCCACCCCTGGGTTTTCAATTTTGGAAAGCCACAGAGCTAAACGTACACCTAGTTGAGCCATGTCTGTGAGATGTTTTGCTTCCCAGCACTGAAATAACCTGTGTACACCCTGCATGGGGACTGGGCTGCTGGGTTAATGTTGACCCTCTCCTCTGCCAGAGCAATGCCAGTGGGAATTGGATCCTTTTCCATTTGGTGATTTCCCTGATGGCCGCTCAGCAGACCCTGAGGGGTTTGAATTCCCCGTGGAGATAGGTACTTTTTGAACTGTTTTCCTAGCCTTTGAAGAAACAAACAAACAAAACCAGCCCATCCTTGGAGATCCTGCTCCTGCATTCGGTTGTGCAGTCTCTGCTTGGTTTCACAGTGAAGCAGAAGAAATACATCCTGGAGGTACCACATAAAGCCAGAAAACTAATGAAAAGTGCCCCTGCAGTTATAGCGTTTCCTTCCTCAGTGTATCTCGGGGTTTTCCAGTGCCTGTGGATGGTTTTCTTAGGGCTGATGTTTGCAGAACTGCTTGCACCAGCCTGCTTGGGGACTGTGTGAGTGTGGGTGCAGCTTTTTGCTGGACTTGCAGATTCCAACCAGGCATAGTTGGGTTGTTCCTTCCCCATCTCGACTTTCCAATCTCTGAATGGCTGGGATAGACTTTTGCAAATTGTTTCCAGATTGCTGGACAGCCTAGAGCAGAGTGACTGATCAGGTAGAATCTGGAGCATGTGCCTTCTACAACCAAGGTGTGCCCTTCTTGGAGTGTCCCATGGAAAGGTGCTCCTGCCACACAGCAAGTGTCTGTGGGCAGTGCCAGACCCTGCACTGTGATGATTTCATGGTTCAGCTCCACTCCTGGGGTAAAGTGGCTGCATGCTGATGGGTTGGGCTGTGCCAAGAGCTTCTCAGCTGCAGAGCCACGGAAAGCCATGGGATTACTTCCTTGGACTGCTCAGTGTGGCAGGGGGTCACACACACGGCCCCAGGCAGAACAGACACAGTCCTAAGGCACTACAGAGATGTTCCTTCCATCATCTGCCAGCTCGGCCAAGCAGCTGCTTTCAGTCTAGGGAGTTTGGAAACCCCAGGGAGCTTGGACCCCTGAGGAGCTTTGGACAGGCAGCCTCCTAGGGGTGTTGGAAGAACAGAGAGACCCTCTTGAAGGAGTTTGGGGCAAGCCTGTGAGATGTTGACTTGTGTGAGCCAATCCAGCCCCCGGGTTGGTAGACCTGGTGCTGAGACACCTGTTTTCTCTAATCAGGCTGTATTGCTGCATGAGTTGCTAAAAATGCTTCTCTCAGACAGCACTGCCTTCCCTGGGCCTGGTCTGCTGTGGCCAATGGACCTGAGGGGTCCTGCCAGGAGCACCATTCAAGGCTGACAGTCAGAGCATGGGGAGATGCTGCCCCTTAAGTGGTGCAAGATATGGATTGGTTGAGCAGGAGAGGAGAGAGACAGATGGCCTTTCACGTGGGAAGGGTGGCTGGGAAGGTTTTAGCTACTCTGATGCCCAGCTCTACCTTCCACCACACAGCTGGATGCTTTTGCCACCTTCGCTACTGCACCAGATTTCCCAAGGTGGATGCTCAGATCCATTCTGGCTCTAAAGGTCCCCTACTCCTCCTCCAGCCAGCCAACTCAAATCCCCTCAGACATCTCACCCACGACTCCATCCTTGGGGTTTTGGCTGTGTCCTTTTGCTCTACCTGCTCCCCTTTTTGACCCTTCATCAGAGTAAGCAGGTGCTATGTGTCTTTCCCTCCAAGCCATCCTCTGTCCATGAGTCAAGGCATCATCTCGCATGCAAAGCCAAAGGCTTTCTCTTGCCACCTTTCTACCTGTGACTGGTGCTTCTGCCCACTGCTCTGTGAGGAACCCAGGGAGAGCTGGATTTTGCACTGCTGCCAACACCAAATCACTGAGGTTCTCTCTCATTCTTGTAAGCTTGTCTGTTAGACAAAGAGGAACTTGAACAGGCTTGAACTCTCTGCAGAGTTGTAAGGGTCAGTGATCTGTATCTGCCTTGGCATTGCAACACCATTCTAGAGCAAGAGTTAATTGAGCAGCTCAGTTAATGGAACCCTCAGTGGGGGTCTCGGGGGTGATGGAACCTTGCAGTGCCAACTCTCTTGCTGCTGGTTCCTGTTTCAGGGAAAATGCAACATCAGGGAGGTGGACTTGCTTGTGCCAAAGGCAGGGGAAACATCCTTATGCATTATTCCTATCCCACTTCCTCTGCTCTCTTCAGTAATGGGAGCAAGTCAGGTAAATCCTGACTGTGATCCAGAAGCTGCCACTGCACAGGTAACCAGGGAGATGTTGAGGGATGGACAAGGACAGTAGCTCAGAGAGCCAGAAGCCACAGACATAGCAGATCCCACTGGCAGCTCTCACGGGAATGGGGTACCTGCTGCCTGGGACAAGACATGGCCCTGGGGCTGGAGTGGGGGCTTGGCAGGAGCTGCTCACCAGGCAGGGCGTGAGGGGCCCTGGGGTTGGGCACCACAGTGCAGCTGCCCAAACATGTTGGCACAAGAGCCAGCTGGAACGTGCCTGGCACTCACGTGAACATGCCCCAACTGTGCCGCTGTTGGGACTGTGCACTGCTCACCCCATGATTCAGCTCCCACAGAGGTTGTTAGCACCAAGGACCACATACCTTGGTCACTGCAAACTAGCTGGCCCAACAGGTGTGCCATGACCATCAGGATGTGAGAGCCCACAAGGATCCTGAGCTCTTCCTTGATTGCTTTCTCCTGCCAAAACTCCTACTGAGCCTCTCACATTTTCCTCAAGTTTGGGATGCAAGTTATCTTGCACTGAAAATCATTCCCCCACCTGCAGATTGCTGTGGGAAGATGGTTTGTGGGACCACATTCCCAGTCTCCCTGCTACCTTTTATATCCACTAGCCAGTTTCAGCCAAATTTAACCAGATAGGTAGAGTTGAAAAGAGTTAGGTTTGCAGAAGCTTGTGAAAAGCAGCAGGAGAGAGGAGAGAAATCCAAATCAGGACTCCCAGCTGGAAGAAAAGGCTCTAATGTGAGCCCAACCTGATTATTAGACATCAGAGAATCCACACAAGAGGGAGCGCCCCAGGCAACCAAGCTTCATGAAGTCTGCTGCTCGCAAAACAGCTGTTTATTTAGGTCCTGCAAAGCCTGGGAGATTTTTCTGAGGTCCCAACACACAACTCCCATCTGTCCCACCAGAGCTGGGAATCTCAGCGGGGTTCAGTTCACCCCAGTCCAGAGAGAGAAGTGGCTCTGACCCTGAGCTGTCTGACCCTGTGAGTCCTCATCCTCACTTTAACTCAACCTGGATGTCTGCAGTGAGGACCTCAGTGCTGGTAGTCCTCTGATGCCCTTTCTGTGATTCCCCACAAGGAACATTTATGTTATCCTACAAGTGGTAAAATTCATTGGGAAGGAGCCAAGAGCATCTTGGCATGAAGAGCTCTGTGAGGGACCTTGCACCCTGCTGGATGAGGAGCCCAACACTCAGTAGGACACGGACTGCTCAGCAGCACAGCCCTGACCACTGTGTCCCCCCCCTCACTTTTTCTCTCCTACCAGGCAATTCTCATTCACCCTCAGACCTGTCCCTGCACTGATAGAATGTATTTCTCACTCTCCTGCCCAGCACCCTGCTAGTCTTTCCCTTCTGGTGGCCAAAGGTGAGCAGCTTTCTGCTCTGCCCACAGTCGCTCTCACTCTGTTGCCATCTGCCTGCCTTGCACTGCTCCTTTCCTGTGTTTAGAGGCAGCATAAGGACACAGAGAACAGCAGATGAATGAGACAATCCTGCCTCGTGAAAGGATGGCTGGCCAGGATGCCAGTAGCTGTGCCACAAAAACTCCCTGCACCAGACATTTACTGGATGTGAAGAGATACCTGCAAGCTGACAGCAAAACCTTCAGCTCTCAGACCCGCCTACAGCAGCCCACCTCCTGTGCTGTGTCCACAGTGCCACACAAGCTGATGCAAGGTCAGCCCCTGGCCTGGGGAGTTCAGGGTTTCACCACAGAAAAAATTAACCCCTGAGACAGGCGTGTTTGCCCAGACTGGTCTCATTGCCACAGTGTGTCCTTGTCCCCTCTCATTACCCTCCCAGCACAAGTCAATGCCTCTTGCTCTGGACTCTCTGCTGGAAACACGTTTCTGAAAGCTCCTGCCACAGCAGCACCTCTGTGGAATCAACAGCTGGGCATGGACACTGCTTGGAGCATCTGCAGTAACCAAATACCAGGCTGGGCACGTGGTGTCCTTGTCAACCTGAGCCATATGGAGTGTCTATTCACGGCATAACCAGGCTGCCTGAGTCACAGCATCTAGCCAAGGTACAATCTAGTCAGTCCAAAATAGTCCCACACTGTAAGAGCATCAAAATAGCCATGCTTGGCCAGCTCTTTACGTTGTCTTTCCCAAACTTGCTAGTTTTGATTTCTTAGTGGAGGAGCATAAGAAACAAGATGTGTAATCTGCTCCTCTTCCCTCTTTTCAGCATCAGTGCAAGTACACGGTTGCTTTTGTTGCAATTTCTAACCCCCAGTGGAGCTATGAAACCCAAGTGGATTGAAACCTTTTTTGAAGCCAATACACTTTTGGCCTCTGCAACATCCTATGGCAATTTGTTCCAGAATTTAATTATGCCCTCTGTATAGAAAAAAAAAAAAAAAAAATCAAACAAAAAGCCAAAAAACTTCCTTGGTTTGTTTCAGCTCTGCTGCTTGTTAATTTCTGAGCTACAAACCCTCCTAGCAGCCCTTGCAGCCTGCCCCTCCCCAGAGCTCCGACTTCCAAGAATTAGCAAAGAAAGTTCCTTTGCTAATAAACCAGTACCTGCCGCACTGCCAAGGAAGAAGCACGGTGAGAGGAAAAATTGCTTTCTCAGCAAATCAGCCTGTTAACAGACAATGAAACATCAATGTTGCCAACTCAGTTTAGGAAAAATAAAAAAGCACTAATGAGGGGTATTTGATCCTCTTTGTCCATAACACAGAAGGAAGCCCACTACTACTGAAGGTGCAGCTGCACTCACACACTCCGTATGTGGCAAAAAACAAAGCAAGGTGGACAGAGCAGGGAATGCCACTGCTGCAGCATGGAGGTAGCTGGAACGATCCTCTAGGACTTGCCTTGGAGCAGTTGGCAGGAGCACAGGATGCAAAATGCATTAGTTTCTAACAGATGTTTGATTCCAGGTGTTATGCCTCCTTTGAACTCTCCCTTCGTACATGAATGATGCTTGTTTGGAGGGTTGGGAGATGCACCGGTTTGAGAACATTAGGATTTCAAATACATCCATGGTGTGAACTGTAGCTAAGGGAAAGGCCCTGGAGAAGAGCAGATCCTGCTGTGCTCTCCGCTCTGCAGGCAGGGTGGTTGGGCTCCCTTTTGGAAACGTGAGAGCACAACAGGCAGATGGGGAGAAGCAAAGAGACCAAACCCCACAGCTGAGTTAGAGATCCTGCTCAGACCCTCAGGAACCCCAACCCCTCACCAGACAGGTGGATGGGCTTGACCTGCGACTGATAAGGGCAGGTGTGCTGCGTATTAGGAGATGATAAGGGCACACAATACCAAGCCTGGTGACTTTGCTGTCCCAAATACCGAGACAGCCCAGCCTTCCTCAGGAGCCCCACACAGATTGTTTGCTTTCCGTCCCGAGGCTCTGATAACCTCCCAGGTCTGTCTAGCTGACAGCCTGGAGAGCCGGGGCAGCTCCCTACACATCCCCTGCCCGCTCTCTGCCCCTCCGAGTGCCACAACAAAAGAAGGAGAGAGTTCCATGTCCTCCTGCCTCGATCCTGGGCAAAGTGGAAGCCTCTTGGCCACAGCCCTGCTCGCCCAGCAGAGCCTGCCCAGCTCCAGCCACCACACAACCCGAGTTTCCACACATCCTGGAAACTCTCAGCCCTTTGCAGACACAAACCCAAAGGAGTAACAACTTCTTTTAAGGGTTTTTCCTGAAGCAACTCCTGCCGTCTGACAGCTGATCTTTGCCCCTCTGGAGTGCTGTGCTCCACCGAGTCTGCCTTTAATTCCCCGGGAGGCTGATTAGCTGATAACTGCAGTTTGGAAGGGCGCTGTTGGCTCCCTGTATTTTCGCCTCCTTTCTCCGTGCTGTACATAGGAAATAATTCCTGCACGCCCTAAACTGGGACTGGCCTTGCTCTGGGATTTCATCTTACTTTGTCATGAGGCACCTGACAGTGAACAAAGGTGAAGAGATACAAACACACATTTACACATGCACTCCCATGTGAAGCAGGGACCGTGGCTCTGCTGCCTGTATTGGACGGGGACAAGTGCAGGCAAGGAGCTCTCACCTGGACACACAGGGAAGCAGGGCTGGGAAAGACCAGCATGGTGACTACACTCAGGGATCCTCAGGGCACAGCCCAATTCGAGGTGACCATGGAAGTGGCTTAATGGGGAATGTGGGGACACGGCTCGGAGCGGTGCTGCCTCACCCCGATAAGTGAGGCTGTACTTAGCCCACAGCTGAGCCTACAGCCAGACGCCATCACTGCTCCTGCCCCAGCTCATCCACTTACTCCAGCACAAGCTTGCTCCCTGCAGAAATCCTGCCCCATTCAGACACCTGGAGTGCTTCCCTGATCAGTCCCTCCACACCTGCCTTGCTCTGCAGCGTCATTTTTGCCTTTGATACCCAGAGCCCACCTGCTTGCACTGGCTGCAGCCTGCTAAAACCCCCCAGCTAAGACCAGATGCAAACACGGATGGACCTTTTCCTGACTCCTTCCACAACGCCTCATGCCAGGAGAGAAGAAGAGATGAAGAGCTCTCCCTCTGCATCCCAGAGCTCACTCTGTAGAATAAGGCTGTTTCCAGCAAAAGTTGCTCACATGCGAGAGTAGTGTCATGACTAAATCTCTGCATCCTCCATGCTCTCCTCCATCCATGCTGTACAGACTGCTCCCTGAGTCATTCCAGCTCCCCACACCGCCGAGCAGCGTGCCTTACCTGTTGCAACAGGAGAGAGACCTCTCCTGAAGTTTACTGCCTCTCTGCTCTCTCCGCTGGAAATCCTCTCCGGCAGCAGCACCTCGCTGGCTGCTGGCGGTCCATGGTGCTTGCAAATCAGAGGAGAGGGCTCCGACAAATTCCTGCAGGGAGGGATTTTGCTGGCTAAAACTCCCGCAGCACCGGTTGGGAGCAGCGAGGGAGAAAGTTGCAGGGGGTGGAACTCGCTCGCTGTAGAACCAGCCCTTCCGTGACGGACTGGAGGAGGAGGAAGAGCAGAGGCATCGCCCGCTCCCTCGCTGGAGAAGTGAACTGGGGTGTATGTCAGAGCTGGGCAAGGACCCAAGCCTTAGAGCCAAGTAATTGTAGAGCTTTTGACTGTTAGATTAACTCCTATTGCCATGAAATCCAGGACCTCAACTGCAAGAGGGGAGGGGAGGGTTGGAATATGTGAGATGAATCCCTCCAACACACCTGAAACCCCCAAAGATTGTTTTTAACTAGCTCCAGGTGGGTGTTGTAAGGAGGCATGGGGAGAAGGGGGTGGGGGAAACCTGAATCTGCCCTCAGAGCAGCTGCATGAGGAGAGGCACTTTGAAGGTGGTGGTTGTTTGTGTTGGGGAGTCCCCAGAAACACAGGCTGCTGCTGCCAAGAAGCCCGAGGGTGCTCAGTGCTGCACAGGCAGAGGATGAAAAAAGGTGGTCCCTGTCCTGAAAAGGCAGGGGGCAGAGAAAAGAGAGGGAGGCAGCAAGGGGAGATGGCAGCATGAGGAGACCACCCAATGTAGGGGAGCTTTGGGGTTTTTTTCTTCATGTAGAAAGAACATCCTGACGCTGGGCATGTTGTTCAGGGCTGGACCAAAGTGAAGGACACGGACACTTCTGTGGGTGTTCCTGATGAGGGTGGCTTCAGTCGTCTTTGTCCCAGTCTCCTTTCCCCTCCCCTCCTCTTTTCCATCCCAAACCCCAGTAAATACTAACACACTCCCTTCAGATTGCAAAGAGGTTTGAACATACAGGAGTAGGTCTCAATGTGGGAAATCAATCTTCAGGCTTAGGTGAAGTTTCCCCTGCCTCTGGTGTGTTTTTTGCAGAGCAAGTTACCAGAAATCTTTCTGTATGGTTTTAGGAGAACAAAACCGAGTAAAAATTATGGAAACTGGACAATTTTAACTTTAAACTGACTCAATAGATGCACAGCTGCTCCTTATGAGGCTCCATGCAGCAGACATTGATGACAGTGAGCACAGGAACGGGTGGAGGAGAACATAAACATCTCATTTGAGGAGGAGTGGTTTGTGCAAACCTGCCCCTTTCTAGTCACCAGCAAATCCCTCAGGACAGCAGGTTATGAATCCTCTGGACATACAAAGAGCCTCAGCTAGAAACTAGATGCTGTCAAATTAAATTACACAACACCAATCCATGGGAAAATCCATGTGATTTCATGGTGCAAATCCAGAAAGATGTGAAGTTGTTGACACATGATGTATCGGACAGTTTAGGGATGTTCGTGGAGGTGAGTGAGAGCAATATGGTAAATTCACTAGAAAATGAAGTTTTGATGAAATAAAAATTTGTCAGGAATTTAGATTAAATCTGGGGAATAGTTTGTGTCAGGAATGAGAGAGGAAATGTGCATGGCATGGTGAAACTGAACGATCTCCCTGGGATCACCACAGGACAGTGCTGGGTTGAGAACTCCACTGGCTTTTGTGCTACAAATGTGCATGTTGGGTGCTCTGCTCACAGCATTCTAACTCCACTTGGAAAATTACTTTGATTTCAAGCCCATCAAGGACAAGAAATAGTTTGAACTGAATGGACAGAAGGGGAAAAACCACTTGGATTTGCATGTGCAGCTTGTCCATTTTCCCACCTGGTTTATTCAGGTGACTTGTAGGGGAATTTGTAGTAAAGTTTTGAGGAATTTAAAAATGGTGGTGGAAGTAATAGTGCTTTGAAATTGCAAGTTAGCTCTTCTTTAAGGTGTCTCATGAGACGAGGCCAGGTGATCAGTCAGTAATGGCAGTGGGAGGTGCATCTGGGAGGAATGAAAGGAAAAGTTCCTTCATGCAGCTGCGTGTCTCGCAGCCATGGAAGGCGAGAAAATCAGGTATTGGTGGCTGGATTTCAGTGGGGCTGACGCAGAGCTCAGAACAATACTTGTATTATATTTAGACATACCAAGGTACAAGTGAGCAAACCTCTGGCTTCAGGGCATCAGCTGATTGCTACAAGAACCAGCATTTCCATATGTTTGGAGCCTTTCACAACTGGCCAGGTGCCTTGTTCCTTTTGCCTGCATCTGGAGCAGTGGGGAATCCTGGAGTCACTGGACTTGGGGCCTTGGTCTCATTCAGTGTAGCCAGGTGTGAACCTACAGCTAGTGCTGATCTCAGCAAGGCAAGAGAATGCTATGCCACTCACAAGAGAGATCTCCTTTTTGCACCTTCTCCTTGCTCTTCCAGTCAGTGACAGGGGCCCTCTTTCAGTCCCTTTCCTTTGCTGTGCTTTGCTGATGAAGTGCTGTTGGAAGAGGCTGGTGCCCCTGGAAGAACCATGTATCAGGCAGAGCCTGCAGAAATGCTGAGCATAAGCTGAGCCCGGTTATTACCTGGTCCCCTTATAGAATATGTATAAACACCCAGTGAGTGCAAACGCCACTGACAGCTCCACCTCATTGCTGGCAGATTGGTGGCACCCAGTGTTCCTTTACACACTGGTGGCAGAGCATGGTACTAGTCTTGTTGGCTGCAGGGACTTAGTTCTCAGAGAAAACTTTGCTTCCTGTTGAGCAGCAAAACATCACATTAGCCTAACAGGTGTAGCTGGAAAAACAATAGACACATTTTTGGGGGGAATTAGAGAAGGAAGGTTTGATTATCCAAAAGCCCATCTACTTTTCCAAATGTACCAGATGGTTTAATAATAAGAAATACTGCCTTTCCAAATTAAATCACAGCATTAGGGTTAGCTAGGTCACTGGGACGGACTCTTGCCTTCCATACAAAGGCAAATGTGGTTTCTTAGAGCCCATTTGGATTGATTACTATCCCCATGATCCAGGAAGAAGCACAGGAGGTCCAGAGAAGCTGTTAATTCTATATCAGTGGTGAGTGAGAGCCTGGGACTGGTGAAAACTTTCTGGCTTTGCCTCCTTAGCTCTCCTGCCCAACTTGAAGTCAGGCTGGGTTGGGAAAAAGGTGTGTTTATCCCAAGGAGCAATTCCTGCTTCTGCAGAAAGGGGTGGGTTGCAGAATTACCTGTGGTTGCAAGCAGAGAGGATTGGCCTGGCTTGGGGAACTGTGCCAGGGAGAAAGAAGATGGAGCTGTGCATGATGCCTGACTTGCCCTGAATGCTTCTTCACACCACTCAGTCAAACAAGCCAACAGAAGCTCCCTAAGCTGGTGTCAACATTTCATGCCACCGTGTCCCGCTGCTGGGACCTCACACCATCAGATGCAATGAGACCTTTTCCAGGGTGCAGGAAATGTCAGAACTCCATCTCTTGGCTGGCAAGGGTGCTCTTTTCTCCCTAATCTTGGGAAGAGATTTTATTTCCTGGTTCCACCCAAGATCTCCATAAGATAAAGCCAAGATGTTCTGCTGTGGGTTACCTGCACAGAGTTTTGCAGTGAGGCAGCATGTTCAGGCTGGGGTAGGGAAATCACCATGGGCCTCTCTGGACCAACAAGAAACATTTATAGGGGCCTCCCTGCCAATGGCTGTACCTACTCACTGCCCTGGGGATCAGACATGCCTGTCTCCTGAAGACATGCCTGCAGGCCTATCTTCCAGCTCATCCTCCAAAACATGTGCCCTTCCTGCCCAGCACTTGTAACTGGCCCTGCTGGAGTGTTGCCTGCATGGACCTGGAGGTCAGGCCAGTGCTGCTGAGATGTGGCACTGGATTGTTTCCCCAAACCCTCCTGCTCTGAGGAACAGACATGATGGTGTGGCCCCTTTGATCATCACTCCTGAGGTTCTGTCACCCTTTGAGTGAGCTGGCCCATCCAGGGACTGGAATGTTCCAGCTGTTGTGTTGAGTGAGGTTAGCCAGATTCCTGGTGGGCACTTCTTAAGCAATCCCAGCTCCCATTGCTGTCCCACGGTGCCTGGTTTGATATATCAGTCCACCTCCAAATCTACAGCAAATGTCCACTCAGGGGTGTGCTGGGATCTGTGAGTTACCCACCCTGGGGACAAACAGCTTTGGTTTCCCCTTTGCAAAAGATAGAGCTGGTCTGCATGTCTGGCCCTTCAGCCACAGCATCTGCTGCACTGAGGTGCTCTGTGGGTATGTTTGCACGGGAGCATGCAGGGACTTGCCAGGGAAGGGGTGATTATCTGCCTGGAACTGCGGCAGCGTTTTCCCCAACAAGCGTGAGCGTGTGCTGGGGGTGGGGAGGATCCAGCCCTGTGCAGGGATCAGCTCCCTGTGCTGTGTCTGTACTGCAGCCTCCTTGACCGGTGCTGATGATAACCCTCCCTGAGCTGCTCCAAGGAGTCAGGATTGTTCCCGTGGAGCTGCAAACCACCCTACAGCTCCCAAACAGGCAGAATCTGGGAATAGGGGCTGGTGCATTGCAAACCTGTCCTCTGGTGTCTCCTGCATTCGTTGCAGGCTCCCTTAAGACATCTTTGTGAGGCTGAATGCTGGGTAGTCCCTGCCCTTAGACCATGGACCTCATGGTGAGTCAGGTCCCCCCCCTCCATAAGGCTGTTGTGTGGGACAGATCAAACACAATGGATGGCTAAGAGTGAAGGACACAAGGTTGCTGGCAGTGTTGGACTGGAATCCAAGTCTCTGGGCCCTTTGTGGGGTAGTAACAACTGCTGTGGCATGCTCCCCTCATTGGCTTCTCACCAAGGATGATGCACGCTGATTCCTACAGGGCACTGCTGACAGATCCCTTGCCCCTTTAAAAGAGATGAAGTCATCTACCTCCGAAGCCATCTGGCACCAGGACAGAGTCAGAAGCTCAGTGCAACAGAAGGCTGGGATGTCAGCCCATGGAGGGGATGTCATCGCTCTACAGACAGATGGGACCCTGATGGGATGGGGCGAGATGCTGTGCTAGACCCCAGGAGCAGTTTCAGTGTTGCTCAGTTGTTCAGTGTTGCTTCAGGGAAGGCAGTGCAGACCTGCTGGCAGAGTCCCAGGGTGTGCCACGGGCCCACCTCCATTGTCTGTGCCGAGCCGAGCCCCACGGGGAGGTGGGAGCTGCGCATTGTCCTGGGAGGACAACGGGCTGTACCTCAGCTCTGGTCGTGGGATGAGCTAGCGAGTCAGCGTGTCTCCTCCTCCCCCTCGTCCGTCTGCGCAGAGCAGGCATTAGCTCACCCCAAGCCAATGGTCCTGCACCGCGTGCCGGATGGCTGATCTCATCGCTGGCTGGGCTGGCGGTGACCGAATCCGGAGCCGGCGGTGACTCTGCTCTCCACGGGGCAGCCGGCGTGGCAGCGTGGGGAGTGGAGTCACCACGTCCCTGCGAGGCACGGGGAAATGATCTCAAGCAAACCGGCCCGCCAGACTTGAGTGGGTGGTGGGAGAAGAGGCAAAGTCCTTGCCAGCGTGCCAAGGGAACAGCCTCTCACTTCCAGGTCTGGCAGAAGGTTTCTTTCTGTTTCTGAGGTAGTATCACTGACCATTCCCAGGATGCCTCTTGTATCACAGGCTCCTTAACCCTCCTATCTTAATTAGTTAAGGACCTGGTCCTCTTCACAAGACTTTGCTGGGTGGTGCTGTCATCCAGTAGGAATGTGCTAGGCCACCATAAGTCTTTCTAAGGTTACTGTGCTGGACCCCCTTCTCCCCAACAAACATTACAAGGTAAGGTGGCTTCCAACCGGAGCAGAGACCCTGTAAGTCCCTCGTCATGACCCAGTTTCTCAGGAAGGATCTGGAGCTGTGATGGGTGGATTAACATAGACATGGCTGTCCATTGCCCCAGCTGTGAAACTGAGCTTCAGCTTGTTGTCTGTGTAGAAGGAAGAGATGGAAGAGATGGTGGGAGTGGCAGGGAACAACATGGAAATAGTCTGGGTCTGTAGTAGGACACAGGCAAAGAGGACAATGAGTTAATTTATCTAAAGAGTAGAGCAGGGATGAGAGGTTAAATCACAACCCCAAAAGTTCAGGTGTCTGTCTGGGGAGAATGAAGCATTCCCAAAAGATGACTCTCTCCCCTCACTGATGCCACACAACCAGCTTGGACTGGATGTTTAACTTTTAGTCCAGTGCACTGGATGGCATGTTGGGGATTGCACAGGCACTGGGAGATCAGGCACAGGCAGAGCAGGGTCTGCCTGTGCTCTTGCTTCACTCAGAGGTCTCTGGTTTGCCCAGCTTGAGCAGAAACCTTTTCAAAGTGTAGGTTAATTTTCAAGTGAGGAAATAACTTGTTTCTCTTCTTGTCTGGCCTGAAAAGCCTTGGACCACAAACTTTTCTCCCTAGGAAAGACCACTCCTCTACTGCTTTGTCTTTGGGAAAAAAGTTCCGTTCCACTCCAGCCCAAATCCTTTGTACTCTCTTCTCCTTTGCATTGCAGTCTATAAATGTTTATCTGTTAATCTGTTACCCTCAGCCCCAGATTTCCCTTCTCCCCTTTCAGATCCTCGCTGTTTACCACTTCTCCCTGGGCTTGGTGCTGAGACCTGATGCCCTGTCTTGCCTGGCAGAGAAACCAGCCTGGAAGTTCCTTGCTCCAAGGGCATTATAAAGAGGCGCCATTGTGCAACGGAGCCTTGTACCAGGAATACAATCCATGTGATGATTATCTTGATACCCTCACTGAACCAGGGGAGCCTGAGCCAAAAGAAGAATTTAGAGCTAAACAGCTTTTGTTTACAGGAAGCCAGAGCACAGTGTCTGGGCTTGTACCAGTATAGCAGGAGATGTTGCTATTGTCTCAGACTGCAAAATATTGATGGATGGTGTGTCCCTGAGATTTCCCAGGGATGTTGTAGAAGCAATTTCCCTGATTTCTGAAGCATTTTGTACAGCAGCCCCAGGGGAAAAGCATTTCCTTTGGCTGACTGGACAACTAAGCAAGGGTCATCAGCTTTATTGACTGTTATGTTTGGCCATGATCACCGTGGGCTTTGCAACTTCTGCAGCATTCTGTGTATTGGGACAGAGAAAGGCAGGTCTCAGGCATGTTGTAAAGGGCAGTGGCCACCAAGGGACACAGTACCGGCAGCCCAAATCTGTGAATTTGTACTACTGATCAAATCCACTGTTCAAACACCCACTGATTTCTCACAGGCCACCAAAGGAGAGGAGACAAACTTCTCTCCCAACAGTGAAGGTACTTTTCAGCAGGTATTATTGGCTTCCTTCTGGGTTTACAAAATAATGGTCCCAACAGACAGAAAGCTGGTGGGCTGCTCTGCAGAAAGGAGTGAGGAGCCTCATCTCCAAGGCTTGTCCTGCTCTGGGACAAGGCAACAAACAACTGAGAGAGAAAATCAAATGTCTGACTTCTCCTCAGATGTGAGGAAGGTCTTGCCCACATCTGGCAGGGAGTCTTTCACAAGGGGAACAGCTTTCCTCAGCCCTCAGCACACAGCTGAGTGGTGGCTGGTGCACCTACAAACGGGATGGTCCAGTTCCTGTGGAGGCAGAAGAACTGTTTGGGCAGTTCAATGAGTTAGAGAATATTTACTGAGACCTTTTTGTGTCAGGAAGTGTGTTTTGATGAAAGAAGGATGAAGTTAAAAAATTGGGAAAACAAAAAGGGTGAAAAATGAGAGCAATGCGGATTGCAGAGGTAATTCCCCAACCCAAACAGCAAATCCCAGTTCTGAGGACATCCAGCCCAGATGGGACAGTCTGTTTGGGATGCACTGATGGCCCACTGCTTGCTTTAAAGTGAGACACGTTTGGTAACAACCCATGGAGCTGTAGGTGAGGCTTTGCCCATCTTTGAAGCACTTTGTCCAAGCAGCCTGAGAGGTTTACCTTTGACTTGTGTTGCTCTGATCTTTATCAGTCCCGGACTCCTTCCCACTGTTTCTGGAATGGGAGGATAAGAATGCCTGTAGGGCTGACAGTCTTCTTGGTACAAAACTTGTGGTGAGAGCAGGAGTGGTAGGGCCCACAAGATGCTGACCTGGGCTTACAACATGCCCCAGATGTCTGTCATCTCCTGGTGTCTGCACTCTCCCAGAGAGGCAAGGGATCTGTTAACCTCCTTTTCATTGCTGAGGAGATTGAGGCACTGAGATGTTCAGCCATACTTACAAATATTTTAAACCAAACAGGGATTAGATGGGTGAGGGGGAACCGAGGAAGGGAGAAGGGGCCTGAGGACTCTCAGTTTTGGGGGGGCCAGAAGATACAGGATACCGAAGGGCAGTCTTGGACTGTGAGCCTGTCCAGCCTCCTTTGCAAAAGCAAACCCTCTGTTTTGCCATGTCTGGTGAAGGTCCTTATGAGCATCCTGTCCAATAGATCCTTCCCCAGTGAGCTGGGCATGAGAACTCAACTGCTTGAGAGGAAGGCTGGATACATTGCTAGATTAAAATACAACATCTCTTCAGCATTCCTTCTAAACACAGCTTTCCTGGCTTGCCTTGAACCTGTGAAAGACATGTGCGGTGAGGCCATGCCTGGGAAGGCACCAGGCACCTCTTCTTTGCCTGTAGCACCAGGCAACGTGGCCCTGAGAGGTGCCAGGGCTTTGCTCAGGATGCTGGCTCGGGCCCAGGGTGGTGGTACTTTCTGAGTGTCCCCAGAAAGGAGGTTTCTTGATTTTCTGCTATGGCTGGGCTCTCCACCATTGTCATTGGGTTGGGGCTTTAACTTTGAAGCAGCTCTGAGTCTCCACCCTCCCCTCCTCCCCTGATCAGTGCAGTTCAGGCATAGCATGAGCATGAGGAAGGGGCAACCTTCATTAAAATAAATATGAGAGGCAGTCTGCCAGAAAGATAAACAGAAAAAGGGCTGGGCAAGAGGTGTGGAGAATCGCTAAAGCTGAGGGGCTTTGCATTAATTATCATATTAAGCATTCAAACAGAAAAAATACCCATCTCCATTTTCATGCACGTTCACTTTAAAAAGAAATAAAAATCCTGCTTAATTGCTCCACTTAATTCATTAAAGGATTAAGGCAAAGACTAAAGGGAAAAAGTGAAGTATGATGATGGGTGGTTCTGGCATCCTGTTCCACATCATCCGTGAGTGTTTTGGAGGGACCCAGGGAGCGAACGTGACTCCTCCACCCGGCGCTCCTGCTGTGTCCCAGCAGAGCAGGAGAACCCTGGTGCCCAGGAGCTGCAGCAACCCTGACCACTGGGACACAGGAGTCTCAGGGGAACAACCCCTGGCACTCTTCCTTGCTCAGCAGATTCAAATCTTCCCACTGCGTCTTTTGCAGGAGGCTTTGCACAGACCTCAGTACACTCTTCAACCTCTTTACTAGAGTGCACATCTGACCCATTAACCATACGTGGTACCAAGCCATCCCATAATCCAGGAGCTTCTTTCTGTATTTTAATAACAGAGTTGAAATGCTGCACCAGGAGGCAATGTTGATTTTTGCAAAACGTCCTCTGGATTCATTTGCACTGAGGTTTAAAAGTACACCTGGGAGGCTGGCTTATTTCTCATGCCCATTTTTATTTGAGTTCCCAAAGTTTAGAGGTGATGTTGATGTGTGCTATGCTGATGTGGGTCTGCCTGCATCACCTTCAGGCAGGAAGTGTGCTGGCAGAGAAGGGGTGTGGGGGAAAGGTGCAGGTGGAGAGTTTGCTGATAGACCTGATAAAGGGGAGGGGAGTGGCTGTCTGGAGGTTAAGGTTAAGGGCAAGGGCCAGAGAGGAGATTGCCCATCACTTCTCTGAGAGCACTTTGGTGTGACCAAAGCCAGGCTGGAGTGCTGGTTTTGGAGCAGAAGAAAGGGTAAATCCACATTGATGGGACTAACTGTGCTGAGGAGTGAAGTGCTGCCATGGCCAAGGGGTGTGGGGGATCACACAGGGCAAAGAGAAAAAGGAGTGGAGCTCAGGGGCCAGAGCACGTTTGTGAACCCAACTTTGAGCTTTTACGTTCTTCTGGGGAAGGCTGGTGGCTAAACAGCTGAACAGAGGGACTGTGTTTGGGGGTGTATGTTTGCTGCTCTAGGGCCCCTGAAATCAGACCTGACCCTCCCTGAGCAGTTTATTTGCTGAGAAAAGTGAAGGTTGCCTTCTGCCCTGATCCTCATGGCTCAGCAAAGGGTTTGGTTGCATGAGGAGGTCAGGACGGGGTGCACTGCCTTCCCAAATCAAACTCCTGCGGGGCCTGAGGTCACCATTCCAACACTGCCTCTTCCCAGCTGCCAGCATGCCCCGAGCCAAGATGGGCTGGGTAGGGGGAGTGAGGTATTGCAACCTGTTCCCTCCAGCAAGGACTGCAAACACATGGCTCCTGGGCACAGCAGGAGCTATTGGGATGGAAGCCAGGGTTTGGCCTGAAAAGGGAGCAGGACATCTTCTGCTTGGGCTGCCTTCAGTACAGTGTGTAACACCTAAAGCAACTGGCTGGGCTCAGGCAAGGCTGAGCACCTGGGCAGTGCTCAGCCCTTCTGTGGAGCACCCCAGGTTTGGCTGACCAGCCCAGCTTTTGCTCCCTTCTTCCCTTGGTTATCCCAGTCTGATCTTATCGCTGACCTCAGGTGGTAGCAGGTGTCTTGCAAAAAAGCCAGATTGGAGCTACAGATTTGTGCGTGTGTGTGTGAAATGGCAAATCATCCATGAAACAATGTCCCTTTTCAGAGCCTTGGCTCCTGGCAGGAATAATCTGTCCTCCCTGGAAGACTCAGCCTGGCAGCAGCTTTGCCTGATCCTAACCAAGTCACGGCAAAGGTGTGGATTGCTCAGCTGTGGGGTGACACAAGATGCTTCTGCAGCCCACTGAGGAGCTCCTGGGGCTTGTTGTGGCTCTGGAGAAGGTTGGGAGGAAAGGACAGGTAATGTGTTGGAATGGGCAGGCACACCTGCATGGGCAGGCAGGGATGCTTGGAGGTGTGGGTTGTGCTCTGCTTTTAGGACAGCCCCCATGGGGAATACTGAGGGTTGATCCAGAGTGGGGATCAGGGTCCAATAAGAAATCAGCCTCAATGGCCATTGCTTTTGGGTGGGAAGAGCCCTGGCTGCTTGTTTGTGGGTCACTCTTGGATTTGGACACCTTTTGATGCTTATGGAATGGGAGTCAGGAAGGGTCATTGCATCTGGACCTGCCCTGGAGGGAGGATGGAGGGAAGGAGACTCATATCTCACCACTTGCACTTTCCCTCCTCAGCTCCTGTTTTCCTCTTCCTTTACCTCTTTTGAGGATGCTTTGACCCACAGCCTGGCCCTGGGTCACTTTCTGCTGATCAGAACCAAAGCCAAGCTCACGCCTACAGGCAGCAGGGAGGGCAGCACTGCCCTGTCACCTGCCCTGCCTGACTCCTGCCTGCCAGTGTCAGCTGCAATTAGGATGGAAGAGGAGTCTTCACTCAGCCTGCTCCTGCCAGACCCCAGGGTGAGAAAAGCTGGAGTTTAAAGGCAGTGAGATAGGGCTGGGGATGGGATCAAAGGCGTCCTGCCTGCCTCCAGCAGCAGCTGGTGATGCAAAGCATGGGGCTGTGCTCTCCAAGGCGAAGCTCAGCCCTGCACGTGGGGCACATCTCACCCTCCCAGCCTTGCTCAGTGCCACCCGGGCACAGCCCTGGCTGCAGACCTGCTGCTTCCCAACAGGGAAAGCTCCAGGGTATGCCAAGCACAGACATCACTTTGCCACAAACCCCTTCTCCTGCCTTGGGGCCCACAGAGAGGTAGCTGTGGGCCCTGGCTTTGGGGGGCTCTTTGGTCCCTCCTTGGGGGGACACACAGCACCCCGGTGTGCTGCTTCCAGGGGCAGAGGTGCAGAAGTTGCATTACCATTAAAATGCAGGTTGTGCTGCCTGGCAGGCGTGGAGCAGCCTCTGTTCCCACGGACTCATTTACCTGCTTGGAAGTGGAAAGTGTTCAGTACCTGGCGGGCTCTGCTGAGCTAATTAATTTATTTAATAACAATTCTTAGCTGCTCTCCAGGCCTGGCTGCTTTGCATCCCAAAGGGTGATGATTTTTTTATTTTTTTTTTTAGAAATTCCCAGTGGAGATGTTCCTGGTTTATTTCTATAGATAGAGATTACTTTTTTGTTGTTCTCCATTTGAACAGCATCTTACACAACAGGGCTCTGGCTCGGTACCCTGCTCTGACATGCTGTTGTCATATACCTATACATGCACTGCCACCACTCTGGGGACAGTGCTCTGGGAATGCTCTGGGCTATGCCTTCTGGGACAATAAGTCCCAGGGCTCCATGAACTGCAGCTTGAGCTAATGATCCAGTGTAATTAACCTGAAATCTGAGGTCTGCAGTCACTAGAGGGAGACAGGGGAGCCCCTCTGCTATCCCGTGTGTGGGTGATTCATAGCACCCTGTTTCCCTTCCTCTGCAGTTTCCAGAGGGAAATCCAGCTGACTCGGAGGGATGTGGGAGGACGTCCTGCCAGCCTTCCATCATGACTTGTCACCTCAGCATTGATGCTTCCAGCCAGCACTTGCCCTTGAAAGTAGGGACCAGGCTGTGCCATGGAGTAGGGGCACACATTTCCTAGCAGGAATTAGGAAAGCCTGGTTACCTTACTGGGAACCTCTGCCCATTTTCCTACTGCCCCTGGCAAAGCTGTTGGGACAGTTGACTCGAGAGAGTTTGTGTCTTGTTGCAACACAATATGGAAACGCTGATCAAGGCTGCCTTGCCTTCAGGGACAAGCAAGAAAACATGGGTGTGGGAAAAAGTCTGTTGCCCTGTAGGGCAAGTGCAAGGCAAGCCACTGGAATTACCCAAAGCAGTGCCCGTGGAGGCATCTGGGTGCTGGGGACATTGGCTCACTGCTGGGGCACAGGTGCTGCCCCTGGGACTGAGGAAGGCAGGAGAGGAACAACATGCCATGGATTGGTTTTTCCAAAGCCTGGCAGTGCTGCTGTCTGGCATGGGAGTCTGATTCCCCAGCAGAGTTCAGCAAGATGCACTTGGCAATATCCAGCCCAGACCTTGGGTGACCATCCTGTTCACATGGAGGTTTCTGTGGGTAAATCCTGTCCTGAAAAAAAGGGAAGAACTCCCAGCATTGTGGCTGGATGAGGATCTTTTCTGCTTGAGCTCAGACAGGTCTGGGATGCAGTGGCCTTTGTCAGTGTGATGAGGAGCCAGTGGCTCCCTGGACAGGCTCACTCACCCGACACCATTCCCTGAGCCTCCTCACTGCTCTGCACAGCTTTGTTCTCCTCATCGCCCTGAGACAGACCTGGGTGTTTCCATGGCTTACACCCCCGGTTTGTGCCCCTGCGGGTTGCTCTCCACCTCCGTTCCCAATTCCTACCCCAAATGGCATTTTTCTCTGCCGGTGAGTCACACGCTGTGCTGTTGCAACACTCACCTTGCCGTGACCTCGGTGGGAGCCCTGTCCCTGCGTGCAGCAGCTCATTCGGGGTGCAGTGATTCAGCTCGGATCAGAGGACTTGCGCCTCTTCCCTGTGCCCAGCTGTGTGTATCCAAGAAAGCATTTCTGCCTGGTGGGGAGTGAATCACCCAGGAGTGGCTTACCCAGCCCTGCCTGCTGCGAGCAGGAAGGGGAATGAGAGGAGAAGGGGAATGAGGCTGGGGATTCACTGGCAGGGCAACCTTCCTCCTGCATTTGGGACTGTGGCCACTTTGCAACACAATGCTCGGGTTTTGGGTTTCAGGGTGAGAAGACTCAAGAGGAGGTGAAGCACTTGGCTGCTCTTGTACAGGCTCACAGGGTGCTCCAGCAGGGACAGCTGCTGGAGAGCAGCCGAGCCTGCCCTGTGCTGACTGCAGGGGCTGCACCCTGTCTCCAGCCCGGTGGCTTGTTCTCTGCTGGTGCTCCAGACAAGCTGGAACATGGCCACTGCAGAGGAGACCTCCTCATCAGCTGGGCTGATGCTGGGCTGTTCTCTCTGCCAATTCCCATAGCTGCCCGCTGGAGCTGGAGGCTGGGGGATTTTCCAAGTGGGGAAGCTGGTACAGGGCCATCCTGCCTACTCAGCTGTCATCTCCAACAGGCAGTGGGTGGCATTTTGAGTGGATGGAGCAAGCTCTCATTGTGCTCTTTCTGTTGTGCTGTTTCATTTGCTGTGGTCTGCATTGGCTGTGCACTGGCCCAGAGCAGTTAAGAACATCTAATTTAAGAACAACCAGAATACATACAAGTTGTGACAATGACACCAATTGGAAAGGAAAACCAGTTGGTGAGTCTCCCTCTTTGACCTGTCTGCTTCTTGCGTACTCTGTAGCATGGTGAGAATTGCTCACTTGGAGAAAAATCCTTTTTGCACTACCAGGTCCTGGCAGAAAGGAGTAGGGAGCTGAGGGTAAGGCTGCTTTGGGCTCCCCAAAAAGCTGGTGTGATGGATAAGTCTGGGTAGCATCTGTTCAGATAGGATTTGCAAAAATATGTCCCTATCATGTCAGAGCAGCCTTATGGCCAGTCACTGAACAGCCTCCTGCTCTCAGAGACATGGCAGGACTGATACATGGACCCAGCTGTCGGGGCCCAAAGTCAGCCCACCTTTGGGTTTCCCCATGTGGAGTTGCTCCATGCTTGTCTGTGAGTCTGACGTGAGTTTTCTAGTGAGAATATTGGCCAGGATTGTTGGGCCTTGCTGCTGGCTCCCTTCAATCTGCCCGAGGAGTGATCTGGACAACAGCAAAGCTGTGTCTGATCTGGAAATGAGTTCCTGAAGGACAGAATTGATGCACTCTCCTGTATGTCCCCACTCTGCATCACATCAGGCTCTGCTCGTGGCCGTCATTCTTAAGATGCATCATGGCTTATCCCACCCAGCCAAGCAGCCTTTATGTGATACCAAGCAATGGGTTGTTCCCTCCTGGGCTTGGGAAGAGCATTCCAAGCTCATCCTTGTGGTGTCACCATCCTTCAAGCACCTTCTTCATGCCATTACCTGTGTGGCAGACACAGGCACGTGCATGCAGCTGGTGCTGAGGCATCCCAGGACAAGGGCTAAGAGGTTCTGTGGTAATTCACACAGTCAATAACTGCAGGGGATGAATCTCATACACATCTCTGGGGCAAGGTGAGAGACCTGCAGCTCATGAATTTCTGGCACAGGAATCAAGAATAAAATTGCAGCCCCTGAAAGTTAAGTGATAAGCCCGACGCTGATAGGTGTGTGGAGGGAATTTCCTGCAAACTGCTGAATATAAACACGTCCATTAGTATTAGTCTGGGGATCTGGTTCATGATTTATTAGACCTGTGTAGGACAGGGCCATATGGAATAAATCAGGTGAAACCCAGAGCTGGTTCAACCCCTGTTACTGCAGCACGGGCAGTGGAGCATGGCAACCTGTGGGTAGGCTTTCCAAGGACATGCTGGTCAGGATGGGGTCTGCAGTCTGCTGATGGAACCTGGGATTAGGAAAGGCAGTGAGCAGGAGGGAGGTGAATGTTGAAGAGCTTGGTCCTTCCCAGGACCCAAAATGTCTGGGCTGCAGCAGTGTGCAGCTTTGTGCCCCATACCTCTGGTGGAGAATGGGGGATGGGAGGGAGGCATGTTGCTACAGTTCTGCCATTACCACATCCAAAATTATCATTCATATAAACAAGGCAAGCAAGCAAACCTCAGGACAAACCAGAACTCGTCTGGGGGGAGCGGGAAAAGGCAGGAGCCACAGGGAGGGGGAGTAGGGGTGTACAGGGGACTGCTCCTTCAGACAATGGGACTGCTCCTGTTGCTGGCACTGTGATTTAACCCATCTCACCTGGCCGTGCTCCTGCACACTCTTGCAATGACCACACCATGTGTCTGAATTTCCCCCAGTGCAGTTTGGAAGGGGAAGATGTGGATGTGAAGGAGTGGGGGGTACCTGGGGAGAAGCTCCACTGTGCTGATGTAGGAACTTCTCCCTAGCCCCAGGCAAGTATCCAGCAGCAATTATCTCCGGTGGGTGCCACCCAGAGCGAAGCTCTCCTGGGTTTTATTTCCCGGACATCTATCGACCTGCCTGAAGAAGGCTCTGCTGTAAAGCCTGTGTCCCTCCTCTCACAATGAGGGTTGTGCCTGGCTGACTTTTACTCCGATGTGTGCCAGCAAATGTGCTCTGCAGAGGGCATTAAGCAGCAAAGGGACCTTCTGCCACGGCATCAGAGCACCGAGGGCTGAGGTTTAAAGGTTAGGCTGGTGTGTTGGCATAAATCACCTTCCCATTCAGCATCCCCACCTCTCCAGACTCTGGTATTCCTTTTTCTGTCTGTGGTTCTGTAGGGAGGCTCTAGCTCCATGACACCCAGTGCTGCACTAAAATATGAATGTTATGTGCCATCACTGCCCCACTTGGGCTGAAGGTGGAGATTTACCACTGAAGTTTAGGAGAGGTCATCATGTACTCGGTAGCTTCTCACAGGGAATTGAGCTAAGGACTTACACACCAGGGCTCTGGAGGGAATGTCTGTGCTTCAGGTGCCTGAGCTCACCACTGGGGTAACTCTGCCTTCTGAGGGGCTTTCCCTGGTGTCCGCTGAGCATCTTATTTCAGTTGCATTTTCTTGCTGTCAGGTTTCTTTCTTAATGCAAAATAGATAATCCTGGGGCCATCCTGACCTGGAAATGAGAAGAGGACAAAGTCTGGGGTTTGACCTCATGATAAATCAAGCACCCTGCTGGAGTCACATACATCCTTGGAGCATGAGGTTATTCCTCAGTACCCATGTCTGAACTTTTCTTGTTTTTGGTAAAGAGGTAAATGCCATCTTTATTGAACATGTATCTGTGCTGTGAACAGCTTGAACATCCTGGATATCAAATCAGTGGGGTAAAGTCCTTGAAATAAGGAATTTGAAGCTCCAGGAGAAAAGGAATCGAGAAATAACCAGTTTCTTGACTGATCATGGGAAAGCCACCCTTCTGGTTAACTTCAGCACAAATGTTGCAGCGATGTAGACAGACGGATGGTTGAGATCTTATGAATATTGGCCAATACTGACATGGTTTGGTGTATGTGTATAAAGAAGGACCGTGAGCAGCCTAGATATGACTGTTGGGCAATAGTTTGCTGCCATGCAAATCACACAGATGTTGCACAACCAGGGAGGAGCAATCCTTCAGGTGTCCCAGTGCCTCAGCTGTAGCTCTGCTCTGCTGAGTCCTGCTTGAACGACACTTGTAGAGGCACAATGCAGGGCACACAGTGCTCTTAGTGCCATGTCTTGCTCTGGGTGCAAGGGATAGATCCTACTCCTTCTCTCTTTTGCATTATTGTCACTAAATAACGCAGCTGTTTGAGGTGCTTCTCTCTCTGTCCATCTGCCACCCACTGTCCTTCATTTAACATCGGCCAGACCGGGCGAGGCCCAACACAGAAGCTGTAACTCTTGTACAGAGGCACCAGACATAGGTCTGCTCTCAGAAAAGCTTGGGGCCAAGATTTTTATCCAGTTGTAAGTGTAGAGAACTTCATGCTTACAGCCCCAGGGTGCAAGGAGCCCAGGCTGGCTGCAGCTGGGAACACGCCCCTTCGTGTCGATGCACTTTGGCTCTGCTGCTCACTGCTGCTGGGGAGTCTGGCAGTGTGAGGTGTTCAGATGTGGATCAGCACTGGCTGATCCTTAGCCAGGCCCAGATTGCTATTAATGTGTTCTTAATACTCCCTAAGCTGGTTATAGAGGAAATTCTACTTGAGACGCTACTGTGTGCTCTCTGCCAGTCCTTAGCACAGCTCATTGTAGTATCAACTTCAGCAGCATGCAAGAGTCCCAAATGAATGAAAGATTATGGGGCATGGCTTTGTTAGGCACTTAGAAAGGATTTCCAAGCAGAATTAATTGGAGAAATTATAAAGGAATTAGTAGGGAACATACCTCTGCAGAAGAAAGGGCAGCACAATGGTGTGTTAAAGTGTGATGGAGCTGGACTCTGTGGGCACCTGTGGAAGCTCCCTGCGCTGGGGTACAGGTAAGTCCAGGATGTCCAGAGCTGGGAGGAGGAGACCCAAACCCCTTGGCTATTTACACTTTTCTTTGTGCCCTCAGGAGCCCATCCCAGGGCATATCAGCCTTTGCAACTCCTGCACTGAGCCATCTGAGACCCATCGGGCATCACCGGCTGTGGCAAAATCAGGTGAGGAGAAGAGCCATCAGCCCACCATGTGTTTTGACTGAACTGCTCAGGGATCTGATTCAAGGTGGCTTAAAACCACTAAATCCAAAAGATTTAAGGTGAACAGAAACCACCTGCTGGGCTATGCTTCCCTCTGGACACACAGATGTGTTTTCAGGGATGAAGCAGGTGCTTGGTGACAGTGCTGGGCATGCACTGTGGGTCTGGCTGGGAATCCTGGGAAGCAGCATGTCCATCAGCATAAGTGTCAAGGTTGATGTGGAAAGTAAGGGACATCTCCTAGTTCCCACAAGCATGTGCTTTGAGACAAAGCTTTCAGTACTCCTGGAGAGGAGGGCAGGCCAGGAGTCTCCCTGTGGCAGCTGGTGTTCCTGCTGGCCAGGCTGGGCTCTGGAACCTTGGCCAAATGTGGCCCAGCGTATCCAGCATAGTGTGTGTGCATGGACATGATCCCTACAGTGCACAGCAGGGACATTTGCTTTCTGGCTGCAGGACTTGAAATTCTTCTGCTCTTTGTTTTCTGGCAGAACAGGAGAATGTGTGGATCCTTACATATCTGATACCTCTGACTTATCTCCTTCCTCTACATACCTGAAATCATTAAGGACAGAGAAAAGAAAGCCTGCCTGCCAGCAGCACTGAAAGGGGCCTCTATATTACCTGGTGGTTTATAATTTCCAAGTGCTTCTGTCCAAAATTACCAAAGGACAGAATGTCTGTAGGGCATATGGAGGCAAAAACAGTGTGGACACAGTTTTCTCTTGCTTATACAGGAATGGAGCAGCAATGCAATGGGAACATGGGTTTTCAGCAGGCATGTGAGCACCAGATGGACAAATACCCTGTGAACATCTAAAATGGATGTACCCAGCCAAAGTGTTTTTCTGCTCTGGATTTATTTATGTATGAACTGTGTAAACAGAGGGTGAAGGTAAAATGGCCACAGGTTGTGGTGTTACACAGAAGAGTCAACCTTTCTGAGTGTGCTTTTATTCTTAAGGAAACATGTGGACCTCTGTGAGGCTCAGGAGACAGTGAAATGAAGGTGGAGGAAAGTCTGTTCTCTGCCAGGGCCATGGATGAAAGCCAGTTCTGAAGGCAGAGTTAATTCCAAGGAAAAGAACATAGACATTTGAGTGTTTTTAGGATCAAGAGATTGCCTTCAAAGCTGGCTGGGCATCTTGGGCTAACCTAAGGTAGGTGGTGTAAATAAAACAAGTGACCTGGAAAATACACCAGATCTTCACATCTGTGCCTTCTCTTCTGCTGGGCAGCTGGGATGCAGAGGCTGGGTCAGATCAGTGGGGAGTGGTGCTGATCTCAGCATATAACACCACAGCAGAGAAGACCATGCCAAAGTTGTGCATGTACAGAAATGAGTGGTTTTAGGTGCAGAGAATAAATACATGAGCACACACATGTGTGCAAACATCTTTGTAAGGTGCTCAAGCAGCCGTTGATGCAGAAGGTATTTATGTGGAAATACGTCTTGAGGTAGTAAACATCAGTTTATGTTCTTCCCCATGTGTGTGCACGATGCCTTTCATGGCACAACATGAACATGACTAAAGGGGAGGACTGCTAATCGAGATGAGAAAAGATATGGAAGCACATAAAAGACAGAGATTACACATTCTTGTAAAGCCTTCAAAGATGAATTCATGCACTAGTACACAAATATGCAGGGTGGGGGGAAGATATGTACTCAAACACATCAACAGGGAATTATACCCACGGAGAGATGAACAGTCCCCCTCTCTTTTTGGATGCACATTTAATATCTTTGTGATGATAATTAAAGCCCCGTTTGGGTGTTGCATCTTGTGATTTACTGCGGTCTTATAAATCTTTCAGCAATTTGAAATCTGCAAGGAACAAAGGTGTTGGAAAGGTTTGGAAAAGAAACAAAGAGAAGGAGCTGCACCGCATTCAGAAGAGGGTACCCTGGGCGATCCAGAAAGAGTAGCTGATAGGCAGGGAGAATAGGAGGTCCCACAGGGCTTTCCAGCCCGGGAGACCAAAAGCAGTTGCCAATGGACCCCCGTTTCTCCCACCAAAGTACCTCTCCTGTCTGTCTGGCTGTTACACTCATGGAAGGGTATCTGGCTCAGACTGATCTCTTCCTGAAGGGGTAGACTTTTTCCAGTGGCTCCCTACCCTCCTTAAGAGCTTGAAGATGGGAGGGATGAAGGTGGGCTGGAAAAGCCACATGTGAGACAGGCAGTGCTGTTGGAAGCTGTAGGCAGAGGTGGGCAGAGAGAGCAGACAGAAGAGGGGTGGGGGTGGTTTTTGGGGTGGAACTGGAGAGGGAAATGGAGCCAGTGAGGGATATGCCTAAGAGTGACAGAGTGAAAATAATTAGGCAAGATATGTGAAATGGGTGGCTGTGGCAAGAGGCACTGGAACGTAGAATTAAAATGGCAAATGTGGTACAGAATCTGGAAGGAAGAGACAGAGGTTTGGAGGAGTGGGTGGAGACACACAGAGGAGGGAAAAAAAGATGTCACAGGGATAGGGAGAACGAAGACAAGATACCTTTCTAAGAAGATGGTGAGAGACAGGAGTCCCGAGACCAAGAGGGCTCCACTCCACCACAGGATATCCCTGTTGCAGAGATGCACCCAGATGAGGGAGGTACCTTGAGGAGTGATCTCTTCCTAACCAATCTGAGCTTCTGACCTGCTGGCAACGGGAGCATTGCAATGGGTGTCTGTGGACATGCACAAACCACATCTGTTCCTTATCCTCTCCATGACCTTGGCAGGGTGCTCTCACTCATTGCTTCCAGGAGGTCAGCAGGCTGTGTCAGCAAGTAAAAGCTTGAGGGCTCAGTCTAAAGCAGAGCTGTGGCTGCAGTATGATTGATGGAGGCTGAGTGACCATACTAAGACCTGGATGGTTCCTAAGTTTCAAAGACAGGAGTTTAGCTCCTTTTTTGAAAACCCAACTGGGAGGCAGACAGGAATGGGGTCAGGTGAAAAATTAAAGCCATGACGAGCTAGGAAGATCAGTCTCCTCCCAAAGGGCTAAGAAGGGATGTCTTGAGAACTGTTGTCTTCACAAGACACAGAGTACCCCAACGTGGTGCCATTGCTGTGCTGCTGCCTGAGTCTGCAAAGGAAGTCCCACAGCTGAAGAAAGAAGGGGTGGCTGGGACAATACCTGGAGGGCAGAACAGCATCCAGCTCTGTGGATGATGGCCAGACTGCCCTGCCACCACAGGGGCAGGGGAATGGGAAGGGACAGTGCAGGGATGGGACTGCTGTAGGGATATATGGTCTGCCTCTAGCTCAGCAACATCCACCATACCATGTGTGCCAACCCAGCCTTTGTCAGACGGACCACTTGCTTGTGCCACCCTCTTTGAGGTTTGTTTTGCTACTCAGACACTGAACTGGTTTTCTTCTCCTCTTTGGACAGCTTGCCTGATGTCCAGTTGGTGTTTGATGGTAGACTGGCTCTGGTAGCAGTCACAGTGGTGAAACTGTCCTGACTACTTCTGCCAAGAAATCAAAGCTGAAGAATGTGGAGGTGGAGGTGTTGGTGGGACTGAGGGGTGGAAAGACGCAACAGACCATCTGCAGAGAGCATGGGGTGGTCTGTGCAGGTGACAGCAAACATCATGATTTGCCCGGTGGAGATAGTGATTTCTGGCTTCCTTTCTAGGACGAGTTCATTCATTGGCTTCCCACCAAGAAATCAGCACTCCCTCCTGCAAACAGTTCAACCCTGCTGAGGGCATCTGTGCTTATTATTGCTGTAGATGAGTCTCCAAGAATGCCAAGGGGCTGATTCTTCAGAGAATCGAAGGCCATGTGTGGGTGGATGAGAACATAAATACAAGGATGAAGAACTTGGTCAATCAATGCTTCCCTGTGCTGGAATGGCTCGTCTTCATCAGAGTCAGAAGAAATGGGAGGCACTGGAAATGGGTGGGCAACATGAGCAAAACTGGAAATGAGTAAAAGTCAGTGTGAGGTTTTGAATTTTTTTTTCAGTGATTACCTGTGTGGTCATCATTTCACCACTTCCAAAGCAGCACATGGCTTAATTCTGAGTTCTGCAAGGAAGAAAAATCTGTTGGCAGACTGCCCCAAATAATCTACAGGAAATCCATCCATCTCTTCTTCAGTAACTCAGGGTCAAACTAAAAGTGCCCAGATAAGAGCTGAACCCTGGAGCTAATCCCGTTCCTAGGGTGACTTCATATAAATCAACTCAGCTGGAAAGCTGAAACCCTTCAATTTGTGCTCATGTTTTTCAACCTTGTTCCTCTGCGGATCTCTAGGAAGAGGTCATAGGCAGGGGCTTGGTAGGAAAATGTCCCGAGAGATCAGTGCCTGCTGTTTCCCAGCACCTGCAGCTGAGAAGGGACCAGGAGAATGAAGGCTGATACTCCCCTGTGGGTGAGCAATGGGCTTGCCAAGGAGGTGGGGAGCAGAGCCTCCTGATTAGCTCTGGGGCAAGGTTGACTTCACTCCAGAGAGATGGGGGTAGTGCTGGGGTGGCTACTGGCTGTGGCACGTCTCTGGTGATTTAGATCTGGAGATATGGGGGAGGTTTCTCTGGCTCCCGGAAACCCAAACAGAGAGAGGCAGAAAATCCCTTCCAGCATTTCCTGGGAAGTCTTATGGGTTCTGGAGAAGACAGGCTGAAAAATGGGCAGGAGAGACGGGTGTCCAACCCCACAGAGCCTGGGGTGCTCGGAGAAGCTCTCCAGCCCTCTGTGGAGAACAGCCTGGGGGCAGCTGCCTCCCCAAGCCCTGAGCAGCTGGCTCGGTGGGGTGGGAGGGAGGCAGGGAGAGGGTGTGCAGAGATGAACATGGGGTCTGGTTGGCAGCAGGGTTTGCATGGATGACTCTCATACGAAGGCACCCACAGGGTTGTAACTCAGGTTAACAAACCCAGCTCCTTTTCTCTATGGGGCTTGTGGGGATGCCCATGGGCTGCCGTGGGGCTGGTGTGGAGGTGGGAAGAGCCACAACCATCTGGACTCAGCCTTACTTTTGGTGTAACAGACTGCAGTGGGATGAGCTGTGCAAGGATGAGCTGAGCCCAGGCAGGAGCAAGAGAGGGAACAGAACATGGAAGGAGAAGTGGAAACTTGTCAGATAACCCAAGAAAGCCTGTTTGCGTGGGGGTGTGGACACGTGTGTGTGAAGCACAGCTCTGCCATGTGGTTTTGGTTCTGTCTGAATGGAAGAGGAAGATCTTTGCTCTCTCACCTGGAAAGAAAGAGGAGACATTTACAAAGAAGCAACTGCAGGGATGCCAAGGCAGGTTCATTCACTCTCTTTGCAGATGCTTTGGCACCCTCAAAGAAGGAACCTTCTGCAGGAGGCATGTCTCAACATTGTCTTGTTTCCTCTGTCCCTGCGCCTGCCAAGCAGAACCGATCCAATCCCTCTCTGGCTCCTCCCTGAGTCCATTCACAAGCCTCCCCAGAAGGGGTTTGATCAGGAAGCCAGACTTCTCCCAGCTTTGGCAGACCAGGGCTGGCCTTTCCCCAGCAATTCAACCATTCCGTCTCTCCCAACTGGAACGTGCCCCAACACCTTTGCCTTGAACCGAGTTGCATTCAGGAGCCTGGGTTTGCCCACACATGTTAAAGGTGCAGCTGGAGGCAAAGAGCAGGGGAGCCAACCACAGTTCCAGCGTGAAGGAAAAAGGGGAGCCCTCAGCAGAGCCCTGAGCTTGGGGCTGTGGAAGAGGGGCTGGCTGCTGGAGCAGCAGTGTGTACCCTGACATCCCACCACAGCTCCTTTCCAAAGGCATTCCTCCTCATCTGACGTGTGGCCTTTCAAGGCAGAATTGAGCATCTGTGGCGCAACAAACCATTCAGAGCAGGAGGGCTGGATCTGCCAGGGGGTCACTGCCGTGGCACTGCAGCTGCACGGTGGTGGTGAGGGTCTGGAGGCAGTGGGAGAAGGGAGGAACACGGAGGGGTGGGAGTGCTGGGCTGAGCCCAGCAGTGCCGAGACTGTGGAGGCTGCTTGGCACTCCCTGGTGTGCACCTCCCCAGAGAGCTTGCCCGTGTGGGCAGCAGCATGGGCAGGGGTTTACAGGTGAGGAGCTGAATGTGGAGAACTTCCACCCTTGCCAGTTTTTAGGTGGAGGTAGCCAAGGAGAGGAGGATGGTCTTTTTCTCCCTTTCTCTTTTGCTCTTTGCATTCGGAGGGGGATTATCTTCATGCTCCTTCCTGTCTGTCCTGCATGCCAAGATCTCCAGGGGAAGTGAGTTTCCATGGCTGGGGTTTGAAGTTTCCCAACACTGGCTGGAAAACATCTGTATGGACAGGCCCTGTGTTATGGTTAATGTGCAAGGGATATGGGCATCTGTCTCTAAAGAGGAGCAAACTTCTGGAGCCCTTCAGATTTCCCCTCTGATTATTCCAGCATGTTTCTTCCTGCCACAGGTAGTTCATCTGATGCCAGCTGCCAGGCTGGAGAAGGATGCAAACAAGACATGTTAAGTAAAATACTTCAGCATCCCACTTGGATGAGCAAACTGTAAAGGAAAAGGAAATTATTCCTGTGGAGCAGGATAAAGGCTCCCCAAAGAGACAGCATGTGGGCAGTGCTCAGAGTAGGGAACAGCTCTTTGAAGGGCATGAAAATCTGCACCAGAGTGAAAAAACCTGGAGCTGGCTCAAAAGTGATGGGGGAGTCATCTGATCGTAGATAAGGTAAAGATTTCATTAAGGACACCATGTCCAGGAGGAAACAACAGGAATCCTGCAGGATGAATCCTGCTGCTCAAGCCCAAGCAGACAGGGCATGATTGCAGGTGTGGTTAGTGCAGAAGAGCAGCAGGACTGGATGAGACCAAAGGTCTGCTTTGACTCATCTCCACTCTCAACAGCAGATGCTTCAGGGAGAGGGAGAAGAGCAAACAAGTGGTGATACTTGCCCCAGATATTAACCCAGTTTTCAATCGGCATCCAGCTCAGGCACTTCTGAGCCAAAGCAGCTCTCCTGGGGACATTAGTGTTGGGGGAGAAAGAGCCTCCAGTTTCCAGGAGCACCTTCATTTCATGGGAGGGAAATGCACCCTGTGACTGGTCAGCACTGGATGCTCAGTTTAGAAATCCTGTGCTGTTTTTACACTCTTCCTGGCTATGTAAAGCCCTGTGAGTGTCAGGTACAGCCCCAGCCAACAAGGATTGCCCTGCTGGGCATGGTTGCAGTGCCGTGGCTGCCCTGGGCAGCCGCAGACAGTCACCATCACACTGTGGTCAGGCCTGGCTCTGCACACCAAGAATTTTGGCCCCACAGCTGATGGTAGCAAAGTCTCCAAACCCCAGGCAGTAAAGGTGATCAAAGAGGTGTTTGGACAAGAAATAACAAGAGACTTGTATAATCTCTTGAGTCCAAGTGAAGCAGTGATCAAAAGGAATATGATATGAAATTAAGAAAAATGTAGGGAATGCACATAAAAATGTGTCCTGGGGCGAGTTGTTTCCCAAGAATCAGAGAATCAGAGTTTCTTGGATTAGGAGCACAATATTGAGGCTGACAAAAAATGGGCTTAATTGGGAAATGGCCATGGTTTATATGGTAGGACATGAAATAGAAACTAATGTAGCTTCTCCATGGCCAATGCAGAAACTGGATAGTTAGTCCCTGACAAATAGTTCCCTACTGTGTAATTACCTTGGCACCAGTGCATCAGACCTTGCCCAGCTCCTGTTAGACTTCAGCAGCACTGGGCAGTGAAGTACTTGTCTGTCTGTCTGCATCCTCTGTCTGTCTGTCTTAAGGCCACCCAGAGGAATGCCATCTCTGCAGTTTTATGCCTCGTCAAATCAAGTTAAAACTAGCCAATGGGTTAAAAAATTAGAGGGAATGATACTGAGACAGACAGACTGAGCCACAAAACAGAGAGCCTGGGATTACATAAGCTGTGTGTCCTTTAGACTAAAAAATTATCTGTGCTCCAGAAGAATTATGGGGGCTCAGGCACCTATGAGCAAGATGGGATGGTGTTGTGGCTTCGGTCACTTAAAGAATCACTGGTAAAGGTATCAGCAAAAGCAGATTTTAATATAAATTAATATAAATTTGAGACATGATGACTTAACAGAGTTTGGTGGCAAGATCCACTCTATTACTTTCTACAAAGATTAAGCATAGAAAGGAAAATTGATCTGAATCATCTTAATGATTCACATGGAGACCAGGGATAAGAGTGAAGAGGGTAAGGAAGACCCTCCCGTTGAATCACGAGGTTCAGCGTTGACCCTTCTTGCCAAACGTAGCCTCAGATTTGATCAATGGTGTTATGTGTAAAGGCTTTAGCAGCACTGGTGGGACGGGATGGGGTGGGATGGGATGGGATGGGATGGGATGGTCGGGACATACCCCCCAAAGGGACCAGGTGCTCTGAGCCGCTCCGCTGGGAAGGGCAGAGCCCTGGACGGGGGGATGCGGGAGCGGGTGCCTCCTGCCCCCCGGTACCCGGGCTGCCCCGGGACAGCGTGCCCGCTCCAATCCGCCCCGGCAGAGCGTTCCCGCAGCGCCGGGCTCCATCCCCGGACCCATCGCTCCCCCCGCCGGCCGCTCCGCGCCGCTGCCGCCAACCGGGAATGGGAATCAGCCGAGGCAGGAGCAGGACAAGGAGAAGCAGCAGGAGCAACAGGAGCAGGAGGACATGTCTCTCACAACTTCGGGGGGAAGAGGGTTGCCCACTGCCCTGCTACCCTCCCTTTAGGCGGGCCGCAGGGAGATGCGTTCCCCGAAGTGTTTTCACTGGCGTTGTCTCTTCACTGGAGGGTGGGTGTGTTTTTACTGAATTTGTCCATCTTTTAAATACATAAAAGATTTTAAGACAAAAGAAGGCTCCAAAGTGGGTATGAGCAATTTGGAAGCTGCTCCACAAGCAGGAGCAAGGTAGAGCAGTGGAGGTGGTCCTGGCACTGTGGGACCCTCCCTGTGCCCGACCCATGGGATTCCAGCTCTGCAGCAATTCTATGTGTGTGCTTGAGCTGCTGTGAGAATGATAACTGGATCAACCCCACTACGCTGGGTACCTGCACATGGGTTACAGTCTCAGTTACTCAGTTACTGGAGCAGTCATGGGGATCCTGGCTTGTCACCTTTTTGGATCACCTGCATTTTGAACATTTAAGCCACAAACCTTAATACAGTGCTTATGACACAGCCTGTTTCTTTTATAAAAGCAAGGGGCAAAGAAAACAGACAGGAAAGCACTAATCTCTACAGGAATCTTGTCTTCCCCATCTTTCTGCTCTTGAATGCAGGACACAGCTCAGTGAGTAACTGCACTGAGAACCACCTCTGCCTGCGGATGCACTGGAGCACTCGGGTCACACTGTGCTGGTTTTGGACCCAGACCTCTCTGTTATTTTTCTATTTCCTTTTTTTCAGGTTTGCAGACTGTGTCTTCAGTCAGCACTAACCACAGGGAGAATTTCCACTTGGAAATACAGGCGAGTTTCTTTGCTGCTGTACAGGCAGGGGAAGGCTCGATTTCAGCTCTAACAGGGAAAGGGCTGTTCTCCTCCACCCTTGCTGACCGTCTAGGTCTGAAAGCTCAAAGAAGCCAACTTATTCCTCAAGTCCTGATGTAACCCCATGTATGGCATTTGCCCCAAGGCAGTGAAATTCCAGCAACTTGATACTTCAGGCTGTGACCTTTGAGGGGTTAAGGGAGCCCCAACTGAAACCTCCTGAGCTCACTCTGATGCTCAGTTAAAGCCAGGGTAGCTGCACTTGTAATAGCACTGAGTTGAGCCCTTTGAGCTCTGCCAGACCACTGGGACATGAATATTTTCCCATAGGATGGGACATGGCCTTAGAGATGGGTTGCTTTACCTTCCAGAGCCATGATAACCAGCTCTCAAGGTGGAGCCTGCTGGTTTTCCTGAGTTTGCTGAGATTTAGAGCTGACTCTTCCCCTCATAAGAGAGTTGTAAAGCCTTCCCTCGCTTGAGATGAAAGCTGTGAGTTCAGCAGAGCAGGCAGGAGGGCTGGAGCTGGAAGGAATGCAGCTGTGCCTTGGCGTAGGAGTGCAGCGGGAGTTTCTGGCTGAGAGGGAGCAAGTGGAAAGTAGGTTTGCATAGGATGGCTAATTTCCTCCAGCCACTGCCTGCCTTCCCATCCTCTGTTGTGGCTCTCCTGCCTTGGAGATGGGCCACATCCAGCTGGATCTTGCAGGAGTCGTGGGCAGTGGTGGCCGTCTCTGTGTCAGGGCTGCCAGATCACAGAGGCTGCCCCAGCAGTGGGGAGACATTCCCCGTGTCTCCATTGAGACCCCCACCTTTGGCTAATAGGCCTGGGAAGCAGTGTGGCTGGATGGAATGAGTGCTGGTGTTCAAAGCAGGGGTGGAAAACCTTCACCTGGCCCCTCTGGGCACCAGCTTTCCTGCTGGGGTCAAACACATTGGCAACACACCTGCAAAGGGACTGTCCCTGAGGGGACCTGCCCAGGGCTCTGCAGCCAGGAGAGGCTCTGTGTAGGACACGATCTGACAGCTCTGCTGGAGGCACAGCACATCCACCAAGGGGCTGTCCACAGGGATGTCACAGCTGAGCCAGAGCTCTTGCAACTTGGGATATTTTTAGCCCATGCAAATGGTGGTGTTTATTTTCCTACTGATGTGCCTTTTTGCTTTCCCAGGGATTTTATTGCTGATGAAAGCAAGGACCCAAGAGTCATGGGAGTGTCTGTGCTGGCTGCTGCAGTGACCCCATCTGCCTCCACAGCTCCAGCTCTGCCCACGTGTGTACCCACCCAGTACCCCCCAAAAGGAGCCTGTTTACAGTGATGGAGTGGGATGGGCAGAAGCACCTCAGCTTCCCTTGGGGACAGGGATATCTGAGATACACCTTGGGCTGGTGATGCATATGCAAGTCCCCTCATTGGGATGGAATGAAACAGAGGAACATTGCAGGCTCGTTTACTGTCAGTGTTTTAAATCAGTATTTTTTATTATGGAGATTCATCAGGTTGCTCACACTGTGGCAGGAATTTAATAATACAAGGCACAGGGAACATTCAGAGGTAAAAAAAAGATTTCTCAGCCTTTGATATTTAACCATCCCTTTGCTCCTGTCAGGACAGTCTCTATAAAGCAAAATCCAAATACCTTCTCCCTTCCATCTCTCATCCCTTAAATCCACAACAGGAAGGAAAAAAACCCAGCCTTTCCCTAGAGTGTGTGGCAAACACACCTCTTTCTGGGCAGAAACATCCCTTCCAAGACTGACACGGCTTCCCTGGTGTCTCCCTGTGAGAGCAGGGCTGGAATTTAAGCATAACCAAGGCAGAGGTGGGAAGTGCTCGAGGGCACTGTGATTTGGGAAGAGCCAAGAGCTTTATTTCAGCTACAGCAGAATTGCATCCCCAAGGTCAGCCTCCAGCACCCTGAGGGAACAGGCGGCCACACCCCATCTCACACAGAAAACACAACAGCAGTATGTTCATTGAGTGATGGTAAAGCATGTAGCACTTTCAAACCTTTATTTTTCAAGGGGATTTTACAGGATGGGATGCATTTCATCTTAAGTTTTGTGTGCTTCCCTGTTTGCTAATCGTTTGGTCTTTATTTTGTGCCCAATAATTACTAAATTCAAGCCCTGGGAATGAAAAAAAAAAAAAAAAGGAAAACAAAATCCTTCCACTTCGTATCTTTCTTACCCCTCTCCATCCTCCCTACCATAAACTGGGTGGCCACAGTGTCACCTGCAGCTGCTCTGCTTGAGAACCCAATCCTCCTACATCCTCTGGCTCTGCCATCCCTCACGGGCATCCATAACTGGGGCAGTGAATCAGCTGAGAGGGCTTTGCATCTGCCCTGGTGTGTCCAGGAACGTGCTGTTAGTGAGAAGTTAAGAGAAGTTGATCCGGGAGCGGGTACTGAGACAGAGCGGACATTTAGGACAGGAACAGTCGGTCAATGGTAAAGACATGTCAGAGAGAGAGAGAGAGAAAAGGCTGGTAAGAGCACGTGGAAATAGCTGAGTGAGTAATCTAGTGGTAATAGATAAGGCTATGAATGAGGACTGTTATTTCTCTTAGCACCGTTACTACGTATGTTTAGATCTATATTAGCACCTTGTTCCCAGGGAAAAAAAAAAACAAAACAAAAGCGGTTTAAAAACCAAAGGAAGTGGGAAGGTTAAAACAAGACAAAGTTGGCAGCAGAGCAGGAAGCCAGGCGTTTAGATCACCAGATCCTTGTCTATGTCCTCTGTGGAAGGAAAAGAGAGAGAGAAGGTTAGGAGGCGGATGCTGCCAAGGTCCCACTGCTCCTGCGACCCGCCCTCCGCTCTCTCCCCGGCTTTGCCTCACCCAGCACCAGCCGTAAGGAGTTGCTCCATCCAGAGTGGGGGCTTCAGGGGTGCTTTTCAGTGTCCCCTGCGCCCCCATTCCTGCCCTGCTGAGTACTTACGCTCCTTGATGCCGAAGCAGCTGGCCCACTCCTCCAGGGCGATGTACTTGTCGTTGTCCAGGTCGCAAGCCTCGAAGAAGCGGGTGGTGCAGTGCTCCATGGGGATGAGGGGGGCACGGAGTGGGGCCAGCTCGGTGTGGGACAGGTACCTGCCGAGGTCACCACGTGGTCACAGGAGGGGAGATGCTGGTCCCAGTTCTCTGGTTTGACTCTGATCCCAGAGCCCTCCCACTGTCAGCTGCTGAGTGTTGTGAAGGTCAAGGACTGGGGTCTGCCTTTGCAACCGGGCTGTGCTGGTCACAAAACAGCAGCTGGGGGTCCTCACCAGCTGCCCTCACCCAATGGGTCTGTGATCATTCTCGTGCCCCTCTCCAGCTCACAGCTAAGCCAGCAGCTGCTATCTCAGCTGCTGAAGTTATCCTGGGGCCTTTGGACTAAAGTATTTTAGGGAACTATCACAGGACAGTAAATCTGAGAAGACAGAAACTCCACACCCAATAGCGATGGGAGCAGCGGGGGCTGGGGAGGCCTCTCTTGCTGCAGAAGAGCTGTTTGCAGGAGGCAAACCTGCCTCTATCCCAGCCTGGTTTGCCACATCCCTGCCGTATGTTCTTGTGCCACCAGCCACCCACTTGTGTCACATCTCCAGCCTGCCTTGACACCTCTGCTCCCAAATCCCCCTGGTCCTCAGCAGGAAAGGGTCCTGGTGGGGTCTCTGTCCTGCTGGCACTCACCCATCAATGGGGTGCTGGTCCAGCTGCCCGAACTGCCAGTGCACGGGGAAGATGTACATGTTGTAGTTCTTCTCGAAGTCACGGGCCAGCAGCTCCACAGTGTGGTCACCAGCCTCCAGGCGCTTCTCGTTCTCATGGATCTTCTTCACCTGCCAGAGGAGAGCCCAGAGAGACCTTGTCAGCAGGGCAGTGAGGTGGAAGGGGGGGATCCCCTTAAATGGGGTGCCCGCAAGTCACTGCAGATGGAATCCCTGTGTGTGCTGGGCTCTGTTGGTGGGGGGAGCTCCCAGACTGTGTCCTCAATCCCTCACCTTGAGCTTCTGCTTCTCGGTCAGCAGGTTGTTGTCCTCATCGCGCTCGTACAGGGTGATCAGCACGTTCTTGAGCCAGTCCCGCATGCGCAGGGGGAACTCAGTCAGCTCTGTGTCCAGGCAGGCAGGGATGACTGGCAGTCACACACAGGGGTCAGTGCAGTGTCCGGACATGCAGCCCCAGACCCCCAGTCCCAGTGCCCTCCCGCCTCAGCCCTGAGCGTGCCTGGAACTTTGCTCTCCCTCAGACTGTGGGCATGGAGGCTGTGCTCAGGTTAGGGGTCCCCTTGTCTGAGGGAGTGGCTCCACTTACATTTGCAAGGCCCAATGTAGTCCAGGTGCAGCTTGTGGCCCTTCTTGGTTCCCTCCAAGGTGCACTTGGTGGCAAAGAAATGGCAGGAGGAGTCGTAGGTCTTGTTGTCAGTGCCACAGACCTGCACAGGATGGGGAGATGCTGTGTGAGAGGCAGCAAAGCCCAGATTTGCTGGGCGGTCTGCAGGGAGAGCCTCCAAATGAGACTTGTTTCCTGGGGTGGGCAATAGCTCCTTGACCACCATCAGCTGAGGCCAGATGGGGACCTGCCACCTCTGTCTCCCCACCATCTCTGGCAATGCCCAGGTGTGTCCCTCCCAGCTCTGGGCCATCAAGCAGCTCCTGCCCTCACCTTCTCGAAGACACCAGCGGTGGCTGGGCAGCTGGAGGGGTCCTGGCACACACACATGGGCGAGTTGTTGTCGTCCACCTCGCACACCTTGCCATGCTTGCAGTGGTGGTTCTGGCAGGGGTCTGGGAGCAGGAGGGGAGCAAAGTCAGAACCAGTCCCATCCTCACCTCCCATGAGCTGCCCGGGGCATCTCATCACAGAAGGAAGACAGAGGCTTCACTAGGGACAGCCCCAGGGATCTGTTCTTGCACTGGGGAGATGTGAGCATTTCCAGAGGTCCATGTTAGCCTTTGGCTAATCCTGAACTCCTTTCTGTAGCCACAAAATGCAATGGCTTTTCTGTTGCAAAAACAGGCTTACAGAGAGCCCAGTGCTAGAAGAGGCCACGTGCCTCCTTTGCTTTTAAATGTGAATCTAGTCTGGCATTGTCCTTGTGCTGTTGTTGTTGTTGGCTGGACTTCGCGAATGAAGATTTTGGGATAAACCTGTGCAATGGATTTTTTAGGTGAGGCACTGTGTGCTACAGCCCTTTATAAAGGAGCCCCTCACTGTTTCAGATGGCTAAAGCTCCCCTGTGCAGGAAGGGGACAATGTCTCTGCCAGCTGGAGGGCAGGGGAAAGGTGACTTACTCTCTGCAACAATCTCCTCTACATCCTCTGTGGGCTCCTCGAACTCTCCCACCTCCACCTGCACAGGATTAGCCCCCACAGGCTCCTGCAAAAGAGGTTGGTGTTTCTGGTGTGGGTGCACCCAGTTCCTGGGTGGGGAGAGCAGCTTTGGAGATGCTCTTCCCAGAGCAGTGGGTGCTGCAGAGGATGGGTCAGGAGGGGCAGAGTCACCTACCTCTGTGGTGGCATCTTCAATGACCTCTGTCTCATCAGGCAGAGCCTCTTGCTGCAGGGAAAAAGGACCATGAGAGGAGGTCCAGGGGGAGGATGGTCCCAAGGGGTGGTAGGACCATCCTTGGGTTGCCCCCCATCCCTCAGTACTGTATTTCTTACAAAAGAAAACCCCCATCAGCTACTCCAGATGGACATCCCCAACAGCAGAGGTCCTGCTGCCTCACACACTTACCGGAGCTGACAGAGCTTTGCCTGCCAGGCAGAGAAGGAAAAAAATCCAGGCCCTCATCTTTCAGTAGACCCTGAATAAAGCAGAAAAGAGGGATGAGCAAGGAGGCCATTGTGTGCCGCTCAGCTCCCAGCTCAGCAGTCAGACGTTTAGAGAAGGGCGTTCTCTTCATTTCCTGCCTCATCTGTTCAATATTACAGACCCACATGCTGGCTTTTCCAGCCAAAACCTTAAGCCAAATCATGTTTCCAAGATAAATTCTTTTGATTTTGCAACATGAGACAGTGGGGTTTAGATGTCTGTTACTCTCCTGGATACCTTTGGAAAAATCAGTCAAAATGGAAGTTCCTCTATCCTTCTCAGGTGGTTTTTTCTTTTTGCCAAACTCCTAGATTTTTCATGTTAAAAATCCCCTGAGTCCCAGATATAAGCATTGAACCTCTCTACCATATTTTTTGTCAATGACAGGAAAAATGAAAGTGGAGAAGGAAGGAATGAGAGACAGTGAGATGGGGCACTTGAGAATTAAATACCTCAGAAAGTCCTCCCCACATGGACACAGTAATTCCTAGGGTTATAGGGGCCCAGTCCTCCATCCCCAGCATCCCCAAATTCTGGGTTCTCTACTATAGCTTTTCCCTTTCCTGCTCAGACCTGAAGGTCCCCAGATTGGGTTTGAGGGATCCAAGGTGCCTTGGGGTTGTGTCCTGCCAGGAGTTGAGCTCCAGAAGGACGACCCTTTGGCACCCTCTGTAGGATGAGGGAGCTGGGCAGCCCAGCTAACACTGGCTGTGATGTGAGCCAGGAGGAGAGCGCAGCTGGTGAACCACCCTGTCCTTGTCCCCCTCCCCGGTTCCTGTTTGGCAGGGATGAGCCCCTCTGTGTGAGGGCAGAGAGGAGCTCAGCTGGCCACTTAATATGCAGGTGGCATCTCACTCCTGACAGCGAGGGCTGCCCGCTCCCTTCCGCCTGCTGGGAGAGTGAAACACCCCCAGCTCTTCTCCTGCCAGAGAGGGGACTTGTCCCCCTGCCAAGTCTTCTGCTGCCTCCCTTCCGCTTGCCCTCGTCCGCTCCACCTGCGTGGCTGGGGCATCACAGCCCACCAGCTCCCTGGGGCCAGGCAAAGGGATGGATTTGCTGGGACAGAAAGTGTTGGACAAGGTTTCTTCAGCTCTCCCAGGTTATCTAATTTGCTGGTACATCCTTTCCCTTCCTTCCTGCACACAGCAGCAGCTCTCTGGGTATAAAGCACACCAAGGCTGTTCTTGCCAGGCTGGGCTTTGCTTCCTAACTTAGGATTGTTTGGCTGTGGCAGAGAAAATCCTCTTTCCAATCTCACTACCTCACCCGACCTCCAGTGGGGTGTTCATGTATAACAGAGGTCAGGGCATGGAGGGCAGGCTCCCTGGAATGTCAGATGGCTGAGGACACAGGGTGGTGGGGGTGGTTGCTGTGCTGGGATAAAGGATCTGTGGCAGGGGAGCTGTGGGTAAGGTGTGAATGTGATGAGCTTGTTTGCTCTGTCGAGGCTGCAGCTGAGCAGCTCCCTCCTCTCCTGTTCAGTACACGCTGTCCCTTCCCCTCGCCTTTATTTGCTCTGGATGCTACTGAGAGCTCTGCCAGCATTTGCCAGGAAAGATCAGTGGTTCTTCACTCCTGGAAGGGTTGCATGGGGAGGGAGGTGGAAAAGTACTGGTGATTCTGGTCATTTCCTCCCTTGCTGCCATTCCCTGGCTTGTAAAGGCTCCTCCAGGGCTTCTCTCAAGGGGGTTGTTTGCCTTGGAAGATGTTCTGAGGTTCAGTGATGCTCGATGGCCAGGAACCTGGCAGTGCCCAGCCTGGAGGAGAGGGCAGTGCATGTACATGTGGAAGGTGGTATTAAGAAGAACCCAACCTCAGACTAAGGCCATCTTAGATCGTTTCCCCAAGCCTCAAAAAAGCCTTGAATTTCAAAGTCTAGGCATACAGTAAGCTGGGGTCAGGGAATTACATGCTTGCTAGAAGCCAGCAGACAGTCAGAGCTGCCAGTGTTGTGTTTGGAGGAAGAAGAAGCATGAAAAAGTCTGAGCAAACAAGCTCGTCAGAGTTGTCTTGTGTCATAGATGGGAAAGCAAGTTTATTTGAAAAACAACATCCTTCTGAAGGCAGAGCCTGCACATGGAGGACACTGCAGTGCCTGTGAGCCCCTGACTGGGTTGCAAAGGCATGGTCATTCCTGAATGCCTGATGGTAAAAAGTCCTGAAATAACAGCTCAGGAGCTGCAAACAGAGCAGCTCCATCAGAAAAGCATCGTTTATGGTGCAAGTCTCCTTGTGGAGCAACCATGGTTTGCTGTCCAAGAGGATGCTCTTTGGAGTTGGCAGCTGGGCCATATCATGAGTTCAGCATCTATCCCTCAGCTGGAGGGACTTGGGAGGATCCCTGTGAGGGGCCCTGCACTGGGAATGCCTGACAGCCAGGGGATCATTTTGGACAGAGGCAAACAAGACTGGGAAAGAGATTTTAGCAAGCAGGGACTTATACCCTTCTGTATCCTAAAGGAATCAACAGACACCAGGACTTTGCAGGATACTGGAAACCAGCACATTATGGGCAGAAACAGGGTTGCTGAATATAAAATAAGAGAAGCTCCATGGTCACCAGTCCCTCCTCAGGTCTGGCCTCTTGAATTCTGAGGATGGAGAAGATAATAAGGGCTGCAGGACCCATGGGTGGCACTGCCGTTCTAACGTTTCAGTCCTTTCTTATTCTACATGGGGACTTCAGCTCCCCATCACTCTGTAAACAGTCTGGGGGCTCCCACAAACTCCTCTCAATGCTTCACCTTTCCAGCATGATTCAGGCTATTCCTCAGTGCCAGCTGCATGTTGCATTTTACAGCCATGCCAATAACAAGAGAGCCACAGGGTGTAGAGAGGTGAGGATGACCCTCAGCACCTCCATAAATTCAAAGCAGGCTGCTCTGGGAACCTCTTTACCACCTTACCCCCAAGCCTGTCACACATCCTAAGTTCCTCTTGATGGGGAAAATACCCCACAGTGATACACAGAGGAGTCTCTGCCACTGGGGTCTGGGGGTCTGTTGTCTCCTCCCACCCAGCCCGGGGATCTTTGTGGGTTGGGAGTGGACACGGACCAGGCGGGTGTAGCCTCTTGGAAGAGGCTCCGTGGATGGTGGAGGGTGGCCCATGTGGCGCTGGCCCTGTCCAGGGTTGCATAAGCCCTTTGGGATGCCACGTTAGCGTGGGGAGGAGTCTCTGCTGGCCACTTTGACAGCTCCTCCCCGAGGCCACCGGGCTAACCCCCAGCTGCCACCCCTGCTAACCCAGTCGGGGGGGCTCTGCTGCCACCTCCCATTGCAGCCTCGGAGAGCAGGAGTGGGCAAAACCCTCCCGTGCCTCAGCTCCCCACCTGCACCCCAACCCAGCCACGCAGGAGGCACCACCTGAGCACCAGGGTCTCCTGCACCCACTCTCCCTCTGCTCTCTGTTCCTTTAGGCTCTGCAGGTCTTTCATGTCCCCACTCCACACTGAGTGTAAAGCCAAAACTGGCCGAGAAAAAGGTTCTGCTAAACCCTGCTGGGGCCACAGTTTTCAGAGTGCTGATGGGTGACCAACTGTGACACCCACAGAGACACAACACCCGGGCTGGGTCCCCACTGCCTGGCCCTGACCTCCCTATGCAAGCAAGACCCTCTGAGCTTTACCCAGCAGTCACTCTCAGGCTGAAATTCCACTTGAAGTCAGAGTTGTTCGCGTGAGTCCCCATAAAGCTCCCTCTGCACAGGTCCCTGCATGTCAGTGCCAGCTCATCCCAGATGTGCTGCTGTTGTCCTGGGTGCCTGGGGAACAGGGCAGGGGACTGGGCAGAAGCCAACCTGGCTCCTGCCACCTGCACAGACCCCTCACACACAGTGTGCAGGCTCAGGAAACCAAACACGGTTTTACATGGAAGTACGATTCCATTTAGCTCATACAAATAAAACACGGGAGGGGGGATGGGGTGTGGAAATCTATCTGCATCATCTGCCTGTGAGGATTCTAAAGACATGTCTATGCAATGCTGTGTATGAAATGTATGAACCCATACAGGGAAAGGTCTGGTTGAACTCAGAAATGCTCCAGATATTGCAGTGCAAGATAGTACAAAGACAAGAGCCCAACCCCATGACAGCTGTGTGCTGAAGCTGTCACAGTTTGTCCAGATTACAGATGACATCTATAATGGGAAACAATTAAATTAGTAACAAGAGAAGTGCATGGGTGAGCCCTGGGCTGCAGGCAGCGGCTCGCTGATGAGCCCTGTGCAGACAGGAGACACAGAATTTTGCTGTCCCGTGTGAACTTTTGTGTGGACTGGATGTGAGGCAGCGCCAAAAGCAGCCCCGACACTGCCGTGCCGGGTGCGGGCGGTCCCTCCGGCTCCCGGGGGATGCAGCCAACTGATCCTGCACCGCTCCACAAAGGAGGGAGAGAATAAACTGCCCGATAAATATTCTGCAAAAATGCAAACCATCTCCAAAGCATTCCCCGGACTCGCCCTGCCACAGCGGCTCCAGCGATAACAGCCCCGACATCCCTCCAACAAGAGGACCCAGAAAAGGTTTCCATGGGAGCCGACATTCCTCTGGGGCTGAGTCATGGAAGACCAAAGGGTTGTGGAAGGAGGGGCTTGGAAAAAAAGTTCGAAAAGTTTATTTCTGCTCTTCCCCCTCCCAACACCGCCCGCATCTCTGCTCCTGCCTATGTGGCAGACAATGGCTTGGCTTTGGCCGCTGCGCAGGACGCAACAGCCTTTTATTTCCACTTAAAACTTGCCTGATCCACCTTAACAAGTGGCTGCGATTAACTTTTGTCCTTTTTGAGGGTTGTTGAGTTTTTGGGCTGTTTCGAGTTGGTGGTCTCTGAGGACTCGGAGTATTGGCGACCCTCCCGGTGTCCCCAGTTTCACTCCAACTTGAAACGCTCGCCTCTCGGTTTGGGTGGGAATTCAACTCCTGTGCTGTTAAGTTTCCCCCCCTTTTTTTTTTGCTGGATGCAACAGAATGGAGCTTTCTTAGAGAAAGGACACTAAGAGCAGAGTTTGACTGCCACACAGGTCACGTCACCGGGACGGGAAGGACAACAGCTGCCTTTAAAGGAAACAAGCCCTCGGCTCCTCTGCGTGGACTTAAAATTGTGCCTGATTGAGCCCAAGTTCTTAAAACCTAAAAAAACACCCCAAAAGAGCTTTGTTCCTCCTCTGCTGCAACCTCCGTCTCTCTAACAGTCGATCAGGCGGAGTTCAGCCAGGGCAGCAGGGCTTGAAAGAGTTTCAAATTTTGCTGGGAACAAAAAGCCGACTGTCTAATTTTTTTTTTTTCTTTAGGAGAAATAAGAGCGGCTGTGCTGAAAGAATAAAAAAACCACTGAGGTGAAGTCGACAGCTCTTTTGTTCTTCCTCTAGATACTCTGGCGAGTAAAAGATCACCTGCCTACACACTTCAAGATGAGAGTAGTGGGGACTGGTTTGTGACTAGATCTGGTTTTCTCTGGATGTTGGTTTGATGTGCCCGGACCTTGGTCACACATCTCGCTAAGGAACTACCCACCAGCTGAAAATCCAGAGGGGGGAAAAAGGGGGAGAGAAAAATGAGGGCAGGGTCAGCTGGCAGTGAAACAGTGTAAGAGACAGTTTAGGAGTGGAGATGCTGCAAAGAAGAGAAAGAGAAGTCAGGAGGGGTCTCTAAATGCACCACTTGCGGTGGGGAGCATCCATCTCCCCATCCCGAGTGACGCACTGCCGAGCACTGGACACACTCCACAGGCTGGGAGAGTGGGTACTCGGCCAGGGACCCCACGAGTGGGGATGTGGAGACCCCCCTGTCAGGAGAAAGAGTACAGCAAAGGCAAACGCGAAGCTCGGGCCATACCTCGCAGTCCCGGCAGCACAGCTGAGGCAACTTCAGGCTCTTGGACAGGCTGGAGGAATCTGCAGGTTTTAGAAGGAGGCAGGAGGAAGGCAAAGGGTGGGCTGGGTTTCCCGCTGCCTCTCCTCCTCCTTCTCCTTCTTGCTATCTTTCCAAGTCGGTCTCTTCCTCCCCTCCCTCGCCCCAGTGGGCAGTCCCACCCGGCTGAGGCACAGCCGGGGTCCAAAGGATAGACCAGAGAAATCAAGCGGGGCTGGAGATCAAGGGGGTCTCTTGCACGGACAGCTCAGCCTTCCCAGCAGAGTCACTGTCACAGCTGCCCGCACTGCTGCGACGAGTTTGTCAGTGCTCTGTCCCTCTGGGACTGACAGCTCGGGGAGGGCCGAGGGGGGAATGCCGTCTCTGCCTGGTCTGTGCACCTCCTAACACCGTCACTTGCTGCAATTAAAAAGTTAAATGCTGTCATTTCTCAACGGAGTAATTCAGTCCCTGAGCTGGAGTTTCCCATCCTCAGGGGATGAAGAGAAAGGCAGGAGAGTTCTTGCTCCTCCATCCTATCTCCTAACACTGCTGCCATCTGGGACTGCCTTGTGAAGAGAGAAAGAATGATCCAGAGAATGTGGAGGATTATGACATATCTGAGATATGCTCTAAGGAGGCAGAGAAATGCTGTGCTGGTAGATGTGACACTCAGCAAACTGGACTCTGCTGTGGTTATCATCCAGCTAATCTGGACTGATTGAACAAACCCCACAGTCAGGATTGCTGGTCAGCTGAATTTGTTGGTCTCTTCAGACATCACTAAGTATTTAGACCTTACAGACCATAACTCAGCTGGAGCAGCTGCCCAGCCAGAGGCAGCCAGGCAGCAAAGCTGTTTGGAGTTGACTTTTCCCATCTGTCCCTCTCTGTGCTCAGGGTGAAAACCCAGATCTTCTCTCCCTGCCTCTTTCCATGACTGTGAAGGTTTAAGGTTCACTTGCTCCCCTGGCAGGAACAGACCACTTGCCTTCCCACACCAGCATGACCATGGCACTGCACTTCAAGGGAAAACCAGCAGCCAAAACCCGCTAGAATTTGGGCATCCCTGAAGAGTATTTCCATGCTATACAGGGATGTCCTGAGCCCTGTGGATAATTTAGCTCTTTGCAGCTTGTGATCCTTCTGTGACACCAACCCTCACCCCAGGGCTGCCCTCCAGGGGCTGCTGTAAAGGTGGTGGCTGGTGTAGCCAGCAGAACAAGCCATCTGGGCACCAGCAGCCTGATTATGGACACAGGGTGAAGGACACCCAAGACCATAGCAAAATGCAAGATCTTGTTTTGTCTTGGCTGCCTGGGGTTTGAGTTCATTCCTTGTGATGACATCCTATCTTTGAGAGGGGCTGAGACACAGATCTGGGTGCTTAACTCTTCCCTCTGATGTTGCTGAGGATTTAGATGTCAACAGAGGAAGGGGCCCTTGATGACCCGCTGGGCTGTGCTGGCTCCTTGCTCTGTAGGATGCCTCTGTGATCTGTGATTCTATATCAGCTCACTCCTCACTCCTCATCCGGCCTTGAGGCACTTCTGCTGCATGTGAAAGTTCAGATGTAAGACTAAACATCCCATGGACAACAAGAATCAAAAAATAAACGAAAGGGAAAGGGGAGGGACAATATAAGGGAGAGGGCCATGAGAACCCATCATCACTTCCCAGTTAGCTGATCAGTCTCTGTGATCAGGCAGTTCAGGAGGCTGGTGGCAAAGAACAAGAGAAGAAAATCTCCTTCACCCATTGCTTCACTTGGCTACACACCTCTCAAAAGCCATCGCTGAGTGCTGACAAGTGGATGTTCATATCACTCACAGGGACATCCATAAATACCTCAAGCGACCCCCTCAGGTCCATGTGGAGGCCAGATTTGGGATGGTGTCTAAGATCCCATGGGTCCTTCTAATACCACCAACCACCTGTGGAATCTGGAGCATCTTCTCCTACCCCAAAGTGTCCATATCTCCCAGGTGCAGCCCAGTGCCACTTGGAGGATGAATTTGGCTTCAGAGGTCACATGTCCCCTAAGCCAAAGTTTCATTTGTTTGATGCATATCCCAAGGAGTTGAATGCTGCAGTTGAATGCTCTCTGTGGTAGATTAGTCACGGCTCGCATTGAAATTGTACAGCTGCTGGTTCTTCTCCTAAGGAAAAAAAAAAAAAAGACATCTGGAAAAAATTTTAGGGAGGGAAAAAAAAAAAAAAAAAAGAAGAGAAAAGAAACCACGACTTTTCTAACTGACAACGTGGCAATTGCTTAGTGCTCTGCACCGTAGCCTGAAGCTAAGCCTTCTGCTAAGGGCTTAGACAAATGATAGGGCCAAGGAGATAATTATAACAGGGATTTCTTTATATATGTTGTTGGTTAGACCCTGGTTTGGAGGGAAAGCAGAAAGCAGTGATGCAGTCACAGCTGGAAACTGTCCCCAGGATCATGATTGTGAAGTCGGGGTGGGTGGGAGTGAAGTGTCCTCATAATCTACACATGTGGTGAGGGCCACCAGGTCCTGCATCTTGTAAGGGACATGCTGCCAGACATCAGCAGTGGGGTGGAGTGGGATCACACAGAGGGGGAAACAAGAGCCTGGAGCAACTGCCTGACTCTTTAAATTCAGCAGCTTTAAAAATCTCCAGAAATTACTGACAGCTTGCAAAGGAAGTCCTGGAAAGTCCTTGTCAGTCTTAAAAGGCTCAATGGGGTCATCAAAGAGGACGTTTTGGTGTCAGGCTGCCAGGAGGAAAACTGGACCTCACACAAGTTTAGAGGGTTGTCTTTGCCATCTGGGGCACTGGATGGGCAGGAAATTGCCCAAGGGGCCTCCTCAGCTCAGAGAGCCCTCACAGATCCAGCTTGGACTCCCTGACCAGGTGCCAGCAGGGTGGTTTGGGCACAGCAGATGCACCCCAGGGCTCCCAGCTCTTGCTCCCAGCTCAAGTGCCTGCACAAACTCCGATGGAAACAGCAAACAGGGCAAGACCATTCGTGGCTTGAGCTCATTTTACAGCAAAGCCAAGAGGTCTGCAGGGATGAGGTCTGAACTCCAGCTAACCCTAGTCCAAAATCCAAGTTTCTTCATCCTGTTTTAAGCCAGGTTGGGCAGATCTGGGCTGTCACAGTTGAGAAAACTCCAGTGCTTTCCAAGAGGGAACAATTGTTCTCTGCTATACAAAATGAAGAAAAATGTGAGTGAGCAGCTTTGTTGGAGAGATACAAATGTGGATTAATAATCCTGCTGTGTCCTGCTTACAAATCTGTCAGTCTGAGGAGACTTTCCTTGTCTCTGCTCTGGGAGGGATTCTCTAATGAGTTTTTCTCTGGAGGATGTTTCTGCATTAATTGCTAGTGGATGCTGCTGCAAAACAATGAACCCGATGTGAACATAAATAAACAGGATGCCCTGGAACCACTGTGGGGATGTAATTTACTAAGTCTGCATCCCTGGGTTTGTGGCTGGAGGCTGAGCTCCTCACACGTGCAGGGCAGTGTGTGGAAAGGCAAGGGTTGCTGTGTGGGGGCACAGCACCCAGCTCAGGAAGAGTCAAGAAAGAGCAGTAAATGCAGAGCAGACAGGAATCTGCTTATCCCAGGGATGTCCCAGCTCTCCTGCTCTCTGGGAGTGTGTCAGCAGGTTCTGCTGGAGGGTTTCTGGTTTTTTTCCATCTCAGAAACAGACTAGAAGGGCTGTGCTCTCTTCACTCACACTAGGCAGAAGCACAGCCCCTGGAAGAACCATGTGCACAGGGCAGGAGGAATACAAACTGCCCTGGGAACGTGCCCAGGAGTGGTTGTGTTTGTCCTGTGTGGAGTAAGGAATTCTTCCCAGTGGGCTCAGCAGTAGGACTGATACCTGGTTCAGATGGAGCAGACTATCAAAGTCCCTTCCAGTGCCTGGAGCAGGAAAGCCTGAGCCTCAGTGAGCTGCTGAAGAACTGGGGCTGAACTGGCTCATGGGGTGGTGCCTGCAAGTGGGGTCCTGGCTCTGTGGGCAGCAGATGAAGGAGCAGTGGATGCCATTGCAGATTCTCAGCTGTGAACCAGAGGCCAGGGGGTGGAAAGCCAGCTGTGCATGGCTCTGCAGTGAGTCACGGCCTGGGAGCAGAGTGCAGAGCTAGAAAGCAGGACACGCTTACTGTGGGATGTCTTGTTCTTTCCATGGTGTGTGTGGGCTCTCACAGCTGCCCCAGGGGTCTCTGGTGGGAGGCGCTTTCCTGCCCCATGGGAAGGACTGTCCCTACTGATGGGGGCTGTTCTCTATCAGTCCTGACCACAGGGATGTTGTGTGCCTGAATTACAGTCTGGTATCTCAGCCTGACTCTGCTTTTGCTTGAGAACTTGTGCCAGAGATGTGCCTGTGACCTGCAGAAGGTGCAACAAAACCTCCAAGGGAGAAGCACAGCAAATGCCAAGAACCCCAGGCAGTCCCACCTCGCTGCTGGTGATTACCTACGATGCAGTTTTGAGTCTTCTTGGGGCTGACAGATGCAGTTTGGCAGCTTTTAAAGGATATGAATAAAACTACTTGAGGAAATAAAAAAGAGTTCACTTTTGAGCCCTTGGGACATGTTGGAAGAGGGAAGCTCCTGGGCTGCAGTGGCAGTTCTTTTACAGAGAGAAACACGACCTAAAATGCAGCCTTGATGGGAGTACCCAGGTGAAGCTGTGTCAGCTCCAGAACAAGCAATTGTCATCTGGAAAGGAGTGGCAATAAGCATGAATGAGGAAAAGATCAGAAAGGCAAACCCCAGGGTTCACAAGACTCTCTGAGGCCAGCTGTATTTGTTTTTTTGGGTGGTGAGTGTGAGGTCCTCTAAGAGAAGCTAAATTCTCAAATGAGCTGGCTACTTGCTCCACAACTACTCATAAATTAGACCCCTCTTAATTTAATCAGCCCCACAACCTTATACCTTGGGGATGAAAGCAGTGGTTTTCCTGAGCCATGTCTATGCTGGAAACCCCTTGGTGATTTGCTGGAAGCCCATTAGAAGGCTTCCCTTTGGGAATGTGATGCTGTGGGTAGGCTGGTGAGTAACCAGAGGGGCCAAGCAGTGATAGAGCAGAGCTGTCATGAATCGGGATTGCAGCTGAGGGAAAACAGGCAGAAGGGCTTAGTGACCTCAGCATAACTGCTGTCCCCAGAAGGCCAGCATGGGCTGTGAGTGAGGGCTGCTTTTGCTCCAGGCTTGTGCATTGATGGAGGCAAAGAGGATGAGGGAACGATGGTTTTGGGGAGGGCAAGGCACACTGGTGACAGGGAGGCTGGGCTGTGTGTTAAAGTCTGGAAAGTTTAGCAGTTCCCTGTGGAGGCTGAAGAACAGGACTTTACTGTCCTCCTATTAACCCTCATTGCTGGCAAAACCCTATCAAAATATCCCCCCTCCTGGCCAGCCCTGCCCCACAGCAATTCAGTCTGTGTATGGCTCCGTGTTCCCAGCTCCGTCCCCATCCCCTGCCAGCTGCACAGCCCCGATATCCTGCTGTGACATAAGCCAGGGAAGGCAGCTTTGCACAGACCAGAGGGATCCCAGGAGGTCACATTCCCTCTAGCACTGCTCATGGATGAACTGTGATGGCATCCCTGGACAGGAGCTGGACTGTGCTGGAGCTGTGGCCACATCTGGCTCGGTGGGCAGGGCACAGCGTGGGGGTGGCAGGGATGCCTGGAGTGACTGGGGGGTGCCTGGAGGGTGCCAGGATGCCTCATCCCCAGCTGAGCCTGCACATACCCACCCTGAGAATCCACATTTTTCTGCCTATTACTCTGACAGTTTCTGCTTGAGCTGAGATCACTCCAGAACAAGCCCTGGCTTGAGATGTACCAGACAAACAGGCCAGGCTGCTGGATGCAGGAGGCTCCATGCACAGGGTGTCCCTTAAAGGATACAAAATGGGATTGATTTTGGCAACATGCATTTGGAAGGATCCTGTACAGAGTAAAAAGCGAGTGGCTGTGTTGGTGCTTAGTTGCCAGCTGGGGTTATAACACAACAGCCAGTCACAGGCAGCCTTAGAAGCTGGCAAAGAAGGTATAGGGGAGACTGTAGGAAATACTTTGTGACAGGAAGACTTTGGGCAGGATGTCTTGGGAGCCTGAGCTGTCCCTTCCATGCAGCAGCCCCGTGAAAGGCTGTTGGGACAGGGTGGGTCGGGCTGGTAGGGGCAGTGCTGACAGTGCTCTGGGATTTTAGCATCTCATGAGTCACACGGACACGAAGTGAAAGCACTGACCTCCCCGTCACCTCTGCTTGCTGGCTCTCTCCAAATGATCTCCAAGTGCACTTCTGAGACCCTCTAAGCTTCTCTGCCCAGCCTGGATTTTACTCTGTGGAGTTCCAGTTCCTTAAAATCTTCCTACCTTTGCCAATTCACATCTTTATGGCCACGCACAATATTCTGCTTCTTGCAAGGGCCAGTCAGCGGAGGAATCATTTGCATCATCAGTGTGGAGCTTGATGGAATTTTACTGATGAGAGAGCAACCTCCTAAGCTGGGTGAGAATACAGCAGACATATGTGGGCAGAAAATACTTCGTCCATCATTGCTTTGGCGTGATGAGTTCTGGGGATCTCAGTTTAGCCCCGAAGCTTGTTTACTTCCCTTCAAAACCCATCCTGTTTGGCCAGGGTTTGGCAGGAGCAGTCGCTGTGGGCAGGAGTGATGCCATGGGCAGGAATATCTGCGCTGTGGGAAGGCTCAGGGCTGATGCTGCACCGTGTCTGTGGGCTTGGGGCAAGGTGGGATGTGGGCAGCCCCAAAATAGCCAGGTCATGTGGGGCCCCAAGTGAATGCTGTGACTTTCCATCCTGTGCCTGGCCCAGGGCTGGGTCCCTCCCTCAGGACCTGCTACTAAAATTAGCAGTGTTTCCCCATGCTGTATGCCCTGCATATGTTATCAGCAGCTGTTTAAGGAGATGGAGGGACTGGAATCAAAATTTGAAAAAAAAACCCACCAGACTTGGAGAATTCCCTTTTAAGCTTCTCTTTTATGGGAAAAAACAGAGTGAAAAAATTCTTCCCTGAAATGGGGGCTCTGAGGGAGAGGCCCCTGGACCTCTTCCTTTGTGATGTTAAGACCATTAATGAACAGTAATTGTATCAGGTATCTATAAAAACTAACCAGGAAATTACAGAGTTGATGTCAACCCTGCAGTGCCTTAACGTATCCAGAGGTACCCTCCACATCCTCTCTCCTGTGCTTGCCTCTCCGTGATACTCCAGGGAGCACAACATCTCTTTCTCTGACCCCTTCCCAAATCTCCCTGCATTCAACCTTTCCCAGTGGAATCAGAAAGTTTATCCCTATCTCTGGCTTTTTGGTCACTCTGTGGAAAAAACAAAGAGAAGGACTAACAGGGAGGGAGATCTGCTCTCCTGGCCCTTTCTTTTGCACCTACCAATGGCCCCATCAGGAGTGTGGTCCCAGGATGATGTGTTGGGGAATGGGCTCCAGCCACTCAGCCCCAGCCCAGGAGCAAGCTCTGCCCTGTACACCTGGGAGGGCTCATTTCAGATGGGACAGGGGCACCTTCCCCCCTGCTCCCCCATGCACTGTGGGGTTGGGACAGCTGGGGGCAGAGGGATGATGCCAGCCATGGGGAGCAAGCCTGGCTTTCAGTTTTATGCAGACACACAAACAAGTTTGTTTCTCTGGCAGGAATTGGCAGCTCCTCTGTTGGGTTTGCAAATCTGGAAATAACAGCTGGAGGTTTTCAGTGTTTTCCTGCTCTAGGGATGAATTTTAAAACCCTCTTGCATTGGGTTGGGTCTATTGTTTTCCATGGCAAAAAGAAATTCATGCCCAGCTCCCTTTGCCTCCAAGTAGCTCTTCATCATTAATCCCAAGTGTGGCTTCTGCAGTTCATTAGATCTCTGGATAGCTCACAGGGAAGGTTTGTTGGCTTCTTGCTAATGCCTGGGGTGCAGATGAGCCCCCACCATTCCACTGGCATGCTGAGACCCTGTTTGGGAGAGCTGTGGACAGACTGGCTCTGTCAGGGAGAAGGAGAGCAAGAGGATGGCAGGAGAGGTTTGGAGACACTTGAGCTGTGACCCCCCTTCCTATTTTTTCTTGACGCACCAGGCTTGCAGCTCCAGCTGCCCCCAGCAGGCTCACGGAACAGACCAGCACTAGTGGCAAAGGATAGTGACCCACACCTGGGGATACCTGTCCCTGTCTTCAGCACATGGACCCTTGGTGAGAAGCCAACAACCCAGTATAGAGCCTTTAGAGTCAGAGCTGGCCTCCCGGCTTCCTGAGCTCTTGCTTTGACTGTGCTTTGACATATTTTGACCCCAGGGCAAGGCAAGCTTGGAGGGCTGCTCCTGAAACTGGAAAGCTAAAAATCCCCCAGCAGTTGTAAAGCCAGGGGGGAATACTCTGGATGTGCCACATTTCTGCTTTTTTTGCCTCTTCCCTGGCAAAAGACAGGCTGAATTAAGAAAGCAAACGAAGAGGAAATCGTGGAGAAATAAGAGCAGCACTGTGAGTCGAGGACACTTTGGACTCAGTCCCATCCCAGTTTCCCTGGAAATTGGATCATTCCCACTGAGCTGCCTGCTTTGCTGGCTGCTCCTGGGAGGGCACAAGCATGTAGCACTGGACAGATGCAGGTGAAGGAAAAAATTAAGGGAAATGTATATGCAAATACTGGTATTGGGCTTTTCTCCACCAAAAGGAGACCCTTTGCTTTTGTCCTATGTCTTTGTGGGGATAATATGTAATAATAATAACCAACCCTCACCAGCTCAGTGGAGGTCCAGAGTAAAACAAAACCCAAAGGATCTCAGGCTGCATTTGTGGAGCAGCACAGCACCAAGCCTGTGCTGTGGTTTGTCTGAAGAGCCTGGGACAGCCCCAGGGACACCAGGGCTGTTCCCGACAATGCCCCAGGCAATCCCCGCACTGAGCCCTGGAGACAGCCCCGTGTCCCATGCAGACTTCTGATGCAATCAGTGGGATCACCCTGACAATAGCTCTGTGGGCTGGGTTTTTTGAAGCTGTGCACAACAGATTAAGCCTGCAGCCTCTGTTGTGATTGCTGGGCATTGTGCACCCTGCTGACACTGACTTCTGGGGGCCAAGTCTGCCCACAGCCCAGCGGGAGCTTTGGAGAGGGGAACTTGGTCGATCTGAAATGGGGCAGGAGAGTACTTGGGCAGTGGATTCCTGCTCCATTCAAGCATCTTTCATTTGCAAGGGAATGAGCTGCGTTTGTTGTTTTTAACATTTTCTCATCCATCTGTTGGGAATGGATGAGCAGGTCTCAGCTGAGCTGAGAGAGATGGTCCTACCCTGGGAAATTCATACCAGCTGGAAACTGTGGGGAAGTATGAAATGCTGCAGCATCTCCGTGCCCCAGTGACAGCACAATTACCCACTGGTCTGGACTGGGGAACAGGAAATGTGAACCCAGCTATGTAGCACCCAGTAGTCTTTTAGGAGGTGCTCAGGAACAGACATGATGAGCAAAGGGACAATAGCAGGAAGGGCCAGGCTGAAGGCTCCTGTCTACACAGACCAGTTTCCCTTGTCCCTTCCAGGTGACCTGGGACAGGTCCATGTAGCAGAAGAGTCACAGAGCAGATGTGCTCTCCCCAGACCAACCAGGGACCTTGCATCATGTCCTGTGTATCCCACAGCCCCTGAGGGAGCTCCTCACTCATCAGAGCTGGCTCTCCACTCACTCCCTATCACTGCCCCAATGTGCCACTGCCTGCAGCAGCTGTGGGGCTGTGAACCTCAGCTCTCCAGAGTCCAATAAATTAAACTTTAGTCCAAAAGGGGCTTGGGCTGTCTTTTTCAAAGAGAGGCAGCACAAAAGCTGCCTTTCTCCCTCTCGTCTGACTTTGTTTTCTCTCCCTCCCCATCTGCTTTTAGCCAAATGGTTGAATAGCTTCAGTATATACTGTGGGAGGCTAAAGCCAAAGGCTGGAGCATGGGGAAGGATGCAGAACAGCAGTGCCCTGTGGCCGCTGCCTTCCGGAGGGGCTGGGAACTGTTTGCTACCCTCGCTCTGTAACCCAGCCTTGATCACCTTACTGAACCCTTGGAGAAGGCAGCTCCAAAGGAAAATATTTGTGCTCTGGCAAGGACACGTGTGCACATTTCCTGCCCTTGAAGTCCTTAATTAAGCCTCTTTTTTGTTTGTTCTGTTTGTTATTTTTTTTTTTCTATTTATGCTGCCACAGTCTTGGAGGGGGGGGGTGTCTCTCAGAACACCATGTGTTTTGCTGTTTTGGATGGGGGAAGACTGTCAGATCCCTGTGTGTTTTGCTGTTTTGGAGGGAAACACTCTCAGATCCCTGTGTATTTTGCTGTTTTGGAGGGGAGTTCTGTCAGATCGCTGTGTGTTTTGCCGTTTTGGAAGCTGCAATGTGGAAAGCTGCCTGTGATGGTCACACAGGCAATCTGCACATATCCACAGGGGAGTGGTAACCAGGCAGGGCCTGTGGTGTTGCTCAGTCTGTCATAGTGCAACATCAGGACAGCTCTGCACATCACCCAGCACAGAGTGGCCCCAGACCAGCTGTGCCCTGCAGAGCTTACTGAAAACATCCAGGACCAGCACATTCAGCTCAGAGCACGTTCATTTCAGGTCATCCTGGTGGCCACCAATGCCCAGTCCGGTGCAATCTCCAGGTTCAGCTGCACACCTTTAGCTCAAAGAGCAGCTGGTCAGGCCGGTGTTGCCAATGTTGACCCCAAAAGGGTGGGGGTGTAATCCTGCCTGAAAGTCAAACATCAGTCGTGGTGTTCATCAAGCTCCCAGCTCTGCCACTGCCATGCCTGGGCTGGGAATAGGCAAGCAAAGGTGGGAGCCTGAGGCAGGTTCTTTCTTACTGCAAACACTCAAAAGCACAGCAATACTAGAAAATCCCCAGCTTTTGGTAATGAATCCCCTGTGTAACAGTCTTAACATCCAGACACCACACGCCTGAGGAATTCCTGAGATTGTTGCAAACTGAACCCTTCTATTCCCACCCTGAAATTTCACAGCAATTTACCTCTCCAAGCCATTAGGGATCACCATTTGCAGGTGCTGAGGGGGATCTCCCATTCTTTGTGTGCTTTCTGCAGCCTGCGGTGCTATTTTGGCTAAATTCTCTCATTTACTGGGTGGTTCGACTGAGTACAACTGCTCCTTTGGCTAAAATCATCCCCTGCCTGTCATCAGCTAATTAGAAAGTGCCAAAAAGCCAGTGGTGCTTAAGGCGGCCCTGGGATAACCACGGCAGCTTTTCCTTTTGTGGATAAAGGACTGGGCTTTGGAAGCTGTAAACTTTTCCACTGAAATCAGATTGGGTTTGAAAAGCAGGGGAAGGTAACATGGGGTGAAAACTGACACCCAGAAGCACAGCAGCAGTACAAGGGCAATGCTGCAAACACAGTGAGGTGGGTGAGAAAAGCAAATGCCTTCTGCTGGATGCACCACGGAGGGGGGTGAAGCAAAGATAATTTTGAGGCAGGGGAAACAAAGAACTTTTAAAGCCAATTCCTGCGAGTTTGCCCAGTTCTTGCTGGTGCTACAGCTACAGGCAGTTTGTGGATTCTCACAGTTCAGCTGGGCTGAGAACCTTGTTAGGAAACCAGAAGTGAAAGAAAAAAAGGAAGAAAAAAGAAACCAAAAGTGAAGAAACCAGAAGTCTCCCTGCTGCTGGGAGGACATATTCATGCACAGCAGTGTGCCACCGACCTCACCAGCTGCTCATCGCACTGACACATCCCTTTTCCAGCAGGCCACTGAGATGTCCAGCAGAGCCAAGGTGTCTGTGGTACAGGAAAGCTCCTTTTCCAAGTGCCACCCTTTCCTGTTTGCATTGCAAACTAAGCATTTCCTTGTCTGAAAACAGCCTCAGTGTCTGGCATATTGTTTCCCATGGAAAACATTGTGACCACGTTTTCACTGTGGGCTTGTTGGGGTCCCTCTCCAAGACATGAAGCCAACTTTCAGGCCAACCTGATCAAGGAAGATTTTGAAGATCTTCAAGTTGGGCAGTGGTGGAACAAAGAGAATTAGATACTCTCTTATCCTTTCAGTCTGTGAAGTTGTTTTTTCTCCCAAAGCTTTTCCATAAGCCTCTTAGCAGCCACACTGTAGGTCTGCTGATCCATTCAGCCATCCTAACTTCCCTAACCCAGCTGCAGTCAGCCCAAGCACAGCCCACACACCACAGCAAGGACTATTACAGGGTGTCACTACTCAGCTCTGGCTGCATGCTCGTGGGAGAGGTGGCTTTTTGGGAGGACTCCATGCTCCTGCAGAGCCACTGCTTCAGGAGTGCTGCTGCAGAGCCTGCTGCACTCACTGTCCTCGAGGCAGGACCAGCAGGTGACCTTCCCCAAACACCTTATCCAGAGGAAAGGGAAGCAATCAGAGTGTTCTGCAGACTGCCTGGTCTGGTTGCAATGCTCTGGTCCCCTGATAAGCCAGCAAGTTTGATGGAGAGGCACACGTAATGCTGTTCTGATGGGCTTTTGGTGAAGAAAACAAGGAGCAACTTGGGAGTCATCCTCCAGCCCTATTTTAACAGGAGTTGTTCCAGTTCTCTGGTACTTTCCCTAACCATGCTCAAGAGTGCTGGGGATACTGACCATCACAGTGCTTTCCTCCTCTGGGCTGGAGAAGAACCTCTAGCAGCTCCCTTCCATTCTCCACAGGGCCAGAGGAAAGGAAGGGGGATGCAATGAGAGGGTCTGAACACTGGGGCCACTGAAGGAAGGATGAGGCAGAGCTCAGGGGAGCCCTTGGTGCTTTCCCAACTGCTCATTCCCAGCAGCATCCTCAGGGTAAGGCACTGCAGAGAGGTGTCCCATGCAGACTTGTCAATCCTCCTGATCACTCTGCTCTGGAACAGGGAGTGAGGAGGACACCAAATGCCATGAGCCATCAGGTATGAAAGCCTGCAGACCCTGTATGGACATTTCATGTGTCTGCATGAACCTCCTGCCTGGCTGTGAGTAGAAACCTTTCCTTGTCTGGTTCAGAGATAAGCAGGCTTTAACCAAAACAGAGCAGGGAGAGGGGAGCAGAGCAGCCAGGGGAGAGTGGATAGCACGGCCTAGAGCCCAGACATCAAGGACGAGCAGCCTGGTTTACAGCAAGGCAGACTGAGAGTTATCCTCTGTGGGCACAACACTGCCAGTCCCACTTGCCAGTCTGGCAGACAGCAAGGGCCACAAGGACTGCTGACTCCAAGGCCAGCCGTGCCATCCAGCTCCACACCAAAGCAACAGCCATGCCTGGGAGGAAGCTGAAAGCAGTAAGTAATAACAAAGATTTGCAGACATCAGCTCAGAGAGACAAGGGTGGGCTAGGGAAAGGGATTCACTCACTCCCCAGGACCCTGAAGGGGTCACATTGGGCATGTGAGTGCACAGGCAGTAAGCAGAAATAGGTTGTGGTTCTGGGCCTTGGCTCTGGAAATTTCCTCCCACGGGGAGATTTTAATACAAGAAAATAATGCAGTGATGTTACACTTGTAGCCTTTAGCTTTCCTTAAAATAAAAAGTGTCTGCAACACATTCCTTAAAGTGTCTCTCTCCTGTCCCCTTCAAGTGTATCTACACCAATTAATCATGCTTTAGATCAGGAGGACTTTGAAGCAGTACATCACTCTAGGAAAAGAATAAATTGCAACTATGTCAGAAGTAATCTTAATGTACAAGTGTAAAAAACCCACTAAATATAGACTAAGCTTTTCCTCCAAACTTTAGTTGGTTTTCTTTTCTGTAGAACAAGCCCCATATGACAGGTAGGCATGAGAGACATCCCCCAGGTGAAACAAGAAACAGTAGACTGGGACAGACACATGCAATCCTTTCCCTGGGCTGAAAACCTGAATTAAAAGGAAGCCACAGTACAGCAGATAACACTGGTCACTGGTCCAGGAAGTAAAAGACCTTGGAGCTTTCCACACCCTTCTCCTTCCTCTGTTCTGTATTTCCCATCAGCTCAGGCATTCTCTTCTGCACACTTGTGCCTCATGGCCCCATGTAACTGAAAAGGACAAAGCAGTACATCACTCTAGGAGGGGCTACAAGAATCCCTTCTTTCCAGCACCTGCATCCCAAATGGAAAGTCTGTCTTTTCTGTGATGGAAAGACAACAGCCAGGACACAGAATCCCTGAATCTAAGTGACATTCAAGCACAGTTCTTGAGACATGTCCCTCAGGCAGAGGTTGCAGTTGATTTCCAAGGTCAGGGGCAGTTTCCTGGCAGACCTCTCTTGCATGTAATACGTGGTTCTCCATCCCTAAAAGCCATCTCTTTTACAGAAAACCATTCAAAGCAGTACAAAGACACACAGACATGCACTGAAAGTTAAAAGCAGCACCTACATTTACTGTGGGACTACAAACACCAAATAACCTCAACCTCCTCCCCTAGATTTCTCTACTTCTAAAGCCCAAGATGCAGCTGTCTCCTCCTGCCAGCCCTCTGCTTTCCAACATCTAGCACAGGTCAAATGACACAGCAAGCTGGGAGACATGCAAACGGTTAAGGCATCTTTTTGCTGAAGCCATGTTTGAGTTCCTGCAAAATAAATAAATAAACAAAATAAGTAAGTTAATAAACAAATGGAAAAAATACCAAGGCCCAGGAGCGACCCAGAGGAGATAACGTTATACAGAGATGCCCTCTGCCGGTCAGAAGGCAAGGGAAATTCATTGACCACAGTTCTGTGCCAAGGATTTGCTACTTCCCCCCCCTCCTTCTATAGATTAGCCCTTAAAGAATATTACCTATAGAGGGAAATTTAGTGTTTTTTTCCTCCTGACTGCTAAAGTGATTTAGCAGCAAACTACTTACAAAGGCAGTACGACCAGCCCTCTCGTTTTGGATCTTACAATCTTTGGGTAAGTCAAATAGCTTCAAAGTCAGCTAAAATGCAACAGGAAAACAAAAGCATCCAGAAGAATGTTCTGCCAGGTCAGTCAGACAAACTGACTCCCTGGCTCCCTTCATGTAATTAAGAAAAAGAGTGAGAAAACTGGGCCAGGAAAAGGGACACATCCACATTATTTGAGACTGGCTTTGCTGTAATAGTCAAATTCTTCAGACACTTGAGACATAGCCCACAAGTCCCTGCAAGTTACAAAATCCCTTGCAGTCAATACAAGCTGAAAACTATTTGAGGCACTAATCAATTCAGAGCATGTTTCTAAGTGAAGATATTTGATTAGAGCTATGATTTTAAACATTTTCTAAGAAGCACTGAGAGCTTGCTCAAATGAAACAAACTGCAGATTTCACTTCTGTTAAGTCGGTCTGTTAAAACGATGCAGACCTATTGCACACACATGACTGTCAGCTCAACTCTTTCTTTTATCAGTTTAATTCCTGCTGGTGCAAATCCCTGATTTAATTTACTGACTGGGAATTAAATCAGCATGAACTGGTTTCACCGCATCTGTGCTGCGTATTCATGATGATCCAACTAGACCATTTTAAAAATGTCATTGGATCAGAAAGCTCCGCTGACAGAAACGAGCTTTTAAGAGATGCAATTTAATAACCTTCCACACTAAAGAACAGCACATGCAGTGAGTGGGCAGCCCTCTCCTCCCACTTTATTCTTTTCCACTGAAATTGAACCTTGTCTGCAAAAATATTTTACAGTCATGAGAATTTTGTACATTTCCTCATAGCGCTGGAACTCTGGGAAAACTGACAAGCTGCAACAATCAGGTTGTCATTCAGATGGACATCCAGCTGACCAGGACTGTGCATGCTGGGAGCTACTCCAACCCTAACGTTTTACTTCCATGAGGGTGCCGGGGTGGTGCTTTTTCCATCCTTTAATGAAGGATTAACAGCGTTATCAGGACAATCAGCTGTTGGAGGTCCTTGTCCTAAGAAACAACCCACTGCATCACAAGGTACCCACAAGGTACCAACAAGGTGTCCCATCACCCTCCCTGATGTTGGGGCCCACCACTCTCTCTACGGTTAGCTGTTCAATGTCTTTGGGATTTATTTTCATGCACAACATGCTCTGGCAAACTCCAGGTTCACCTGGAAATGACACAGAGGCTGTCTTCTACCTCTCCACTACAGCATAGTTGGCATCAGACAGGCTTTGCAGCACAGCTAAGGGGTCCCACACAGAAGTGGTGCTGGCTGTGTGCGGTCCAGCTGCTTCTCTGGTATGAGGGGTTTGCTGAGGCTGGATCTGCAGGGTTTTTTTTAATTTGTGCTTCCCAGGAATAAGCCTGTTTTACTGAGAGAACTGGAAAGAGCTCAACTCTCTCTCTTCCACACTGGATACACCTGGTATATACCTAACCTCACACCAGGCAAGCCTACTGTGCAGACTTCTCCCCAAGGTAGGAAGCGTTTTTTCCAGTCTTCTTTAGGGTTTCCAACAGGGTGTCAACGTTATGCTCCGAGTCAATGAACACTTTCTTGTTGGGCAGGTCAATATCAAACTGGACACCTATGAGGAAAAAAATTTTGCACAGTTAGAATCAGGCAAATGGTGTGAGCACAGGGAAAACTCAACGTCACACATCTGTGCTTCCCAGGCCATCAATCAAATGGGTATTTATCTCCTGCCAACAAACCCTGATAACCACTACCAGCCAGCAAACCCAAGCTGGTGTCCTGCCAGCAACCAGATCTGCTATAGCTCTGCATTGGGCACCAGTTTCCCAACTGTTTAATCTGCTCACCCCACCTTAGATCAACAAAATCACTCATGCAGTTACCAGGATAAAAGTGAGTTTAAACCAACCACTACAATCTCCACCCAGTTCAACCTATGCTGTGTTTTAGGATGGGTAAGGTTGGGACAGGATCAGGAGTGGTACCAGCCAACAGCTGTAAGTAGGAAGGAAAAGATATTTTTCCATGTGGATTTCCCAGTGGCTAATAGAAGTGAACTGCACTCAGCCCAGTGAAAGGAACTCGACATGAAGTCTCTATCCAGCCATGTATTTTCTCAAAACTTGTAGGTATGTATCAGCTTTGAGAGCTCTGCCACATCATCACGAGGTTTATGTTCAAGAGTGATAGAGGTGCTGAGAGCATGGACAAAGTGGGATTGTCACAGACTCCTAATGGGGTCTGGAGGAAGTTGCAAGGCCTTGACCATGGTGACTGAAAGCTGTTCTCCCTTGGAGGGGAGCAAATCGTCACAAATAGAGAGTGCAGACTAAGTGTTTCTCTCTTGGACATGGCAGCATGCAGGAGACATGTTATAAGGGTTGTAATTTTCCAGGTGGTATTAGAAACAAGCTATGCAGACAACCACCAAACACTCTGCTCAGCAGCTCTTCGCTGTGACTGCTGATGACACATCTGGGGAAGCATCACAGATTCCCCAGGCCTCCTTGGAGGCTGGACATTCACCTCCCTTCCTTCTGGTAGCCTGAGCAGGGTCCTTCCCAGAGGGTTCAGGGTGAGGCCCTGGTGAATCAGAGCCACCTGCAGCCATGGCAGTTCCTCCCGCCCTTGACATTTCTCCAAGGGTCACACAGACCTGCAAACAACCAGCAACTTGTTACCGACTAAGGAGCACGCTCAGAGCAGAGTGGGGAGGAGACATTTCGAAGTTGCAGCTGTTACCCAGTGTTACCATTGAAGATGGAGGATCCCAGGGCACTGCCATCCTGCCCTGGAGCTGGCATTGCTCCAGAGAGCCCACACCCAGCACTGACTCACCTCCCAGCCTGTGCAGGACACGGGTGACCGCATTGGAGCAACCTTCACAGGTCATGTCCACAAAGAACTCGTGTTTCTGGAAAGGGGCAGATGAGGGGTCAGGACAGGCATATGTGGCAACACACCATGAGCATTCGTCCTCCACACTTTTCCTTTCAAAACCTGCCCAGCCAGAAGGTCCACACATGCCTCTGAGGGATCCTCAGGGAATAGAGAACTCCTGGTACTCCTCCCTAGGGTGTCCTTGTGCTGCCCCTCACAGCATAATCCCGAAGGAACTTTGCAGACTGGCTACCTCTGGGGTCAGCACAGGTTGCCATCTCTGACCTCCAGCTACTCACTGTCCTGTCTTAGTCTGCAAGGTTTTGGGTGCATCCCCATCCTATTCTTATGCCTACAAGGCCTCTGGTCCCCAGTGTAATAAAGACATAAACAAAATAGAAATTTGAGGAGCATTAGTGCTGTTTTTTCATGATTTTTCTCCACTGGGGGCCCCAGTAACATCTTCACTACTCGTGAGACACTGAGTCAACATAAATATGCTTGCCTGTAACTAATCGTTGCCTTCAACCCTTGGCACCAGATGGGTCCTAATTTCCTTCTCTCACACACACTTTTTACTTTCCTTGAAAGAGAAAAGTAATGCTGTTTTTCATTTGTTACCTGCAACCCATAGCTCATCTGTTACCTACAGCCCCTCTTCATTTGTTACCTACAACCCTATTTCCATCTATTCAGAACCCCTCCACAACCCCCTGCCCCTGCAAAAGCCAAAAGCCTCCTGGGAGCATCCCCACGGGACGGGACTCGACACAGCAGCCCCCAGCCGGCTTTTTTCAGTGTAATGGCCGTTTTCTTCCTTTCTTATGTCCCAAAGAGACCCTGCACAGGGAGGGGCAGGAGGGTCCCACTGCTGTTTCCAATCTGTGCCTGGGGGGCTGCGGGAGCCCTTCCTGATCCACTGCCCGGACACATCCTCGGGCCCCACACAGCCCTCCCCGGCCCCGCAGAGCTCTGCACAGCCCCACATGGTCCCGTACAGCTCCCCCGGCCCCACATAGCTCCGTATCGGCCCTGCACGGCCCCGCACTGGCCCTCCATGGCTCCCACCGGCCCCGCACAGCTTCCCCTGGTGCCGCATAGCTCCGCACGGCTCTCCCGGCCCCACATAGCTCCGTATCGGCCCCGCACGGCCCTCCCCAGCCCCGCACAGCTCCGCATACCCCAGCACGGCCCTCCCCGGCCCTGCATACCCCTGGATAGACCCCCGGCCCCGCA